>GL501429.1:103669-119607 GCA_000149185.1 Mayetiola destructor
TCAGAACAGAAAAACTAGGAACCCAAAAGAAATATGTAGTAAAGGAAATAGAGGAGAAAAAAATCTTTCAGATAAATTCGTGCAATGTTCCAAGTGCTCGACGCTTAATGGCAAAAGTAGCCTGCATAGATTTATGACGATCATGACAATTTTGATTGAAAATAATTTTTGCTTTTGCGTGATTTTATTCAGGAAAATGGGTTCCGCACAGTTGTTCGTAATATGAAGACTGCGAGAGATCATAAAATGTAGAAATGAATGTTTCGCTTCAAGAACAAGATGATGCATTCATTTTAAATGTATGTGCGTAACGAACATATGGTTTAGATACTACTAATGTGATCTGGCGCTCATTTTATTGTTGCATATTGTCGTTGGTTGGTGTGATGCGTTTTTGTCATTCCTTTAGAGAGATAATTTACACTCGGCGTGCACTTTCGTTTTCATTGCAAATCATCAATCCACAGCAATCAACTGTATTTTTTATGCATAATTTTCAATTTCACTTGGTCCGTGCATCGTTTCACATTTTCACTAAAAGGCATCCTATGGTGCGGTGAGTACGAGTGTTTTTAGTTTTCTTGTTGGTGTACCTTGTACATTGTACATCGTGCATCGTGCATCGTATATTGCTCATTTTCAGTTTCCTTTACCATTTCATGTGAAACACATATTTGTCTAGTCCTAGAGATGACATCATTGAAAATGATTTTTCAGGTTTTCCCAAGAGCTGAAAATGTGTTTTATAACGTTCGTTCGTTTACTCGTTCATGTTAGCTGCTCATGACATTATTTATGTTGGTCTATGTGATGCATGCAAATGATCGACCCAGTTGATGGATTTAACCCAACACCCAACATATGGCAACCATCATCACATAAAAGGAAACACAATACAAAAAAAAAAATCAAATAAAAAGGTGCAATGCCGCTTCCAACTATTGTGTCATCATTTGGTATTGTTTTTCATACAATCACTTTTCAAATGCTTCTCAAAGCCAACCAATCAGTTTTCGTTGCTCTCCTTGCACCGTAGGCGAAATTCAATTGAATTCAGATGGGATAATACTGAAAATAGCGCAGTTAGTTTCTAGCTGCTATTTGTTAGCACTGTTCAACACACACTTTCACTGCCTCGTGGCAAATCATTTCACTGGAATTTTTCTTTTCTTTTTGAAATGTCGAAATATTAAAACAATATTTTGCATGTGTTTTTCTTTCAATTCTACATTTGAGCCGTCGGTTGATTGGCATCTCAAACGAACCATTTAATTGATTCACCTGATGTTATTCGACCAATTTCAATATTTGCAAAGCAAATGTCGAGAGCATGTTATTTGTCATTTGTCACGAGTTAACGCATCGATTGATGTGCAAATAATTTGCATCATCTTGCAATCTATTTTATGTGCGTGTCGTCAGTTTATTATACAATAAAGAAATAGCTTCAAACCCACGTTCAAAACATTCGAATTTTCACACTGAAAATATTCAATTAAACATAATCATATGGTTTCAAAATGAATTATTGCCATTTCATGTGATTCAGATGGATAGCAACAACAGTAGAGAGGTGTACTCTTACACACAGCCTATGTGAGCAAAATGTCTAGCAATTCTACTATCGAATGACGAGAATAAAAAGATTTTTTTTTTGTGTGTGAAAAATAGGGTGTAGCAAAATACATTTAGTGATCGAAATTATTAATGCCTGGGGTCATAAAGTTACAAAATGAAGTTTTTCGTTTAGCGCCAGGCGATATTTTGAAGGCCATTTTGTATGGGAGAACCAAAAAAAAAGTTCCCAGATCTCGCTGAAAACTTGCATAGGGTGGTTTTTGGGTCGCTGATAACGAATATGTCGTCAGAAAATCGATACAGCCTAAGCTCATATGACCTCTCGAACAAAACTTTGCACTTTAAAGACATGTTGAAAAATTTCTAAAGTTTTGTTCGAGAGGTCATATGAACTTAGGCTGTATCGATTTTCTGACGACATATTCGTAATCAGCGACCCAAACCCCCCCCCCCCTATGCAAGTTATCAGCGAGGTCTGAGAACTTTATTTTTTTGGTTCTCCCATACAAAATGGTGTTCAAAATATCACCTGGTGCTAAACGAAAAACTTCATTTTGTAACTTTTTGCTGTGGATTCGTGATCAGGGGACCAAGACACATAGGCTATGACCCCAGGTATTGGAATTTTAAATTTTTGCTACACCCTAGTGAACAAGAACGAAGTTGTTTTCTTATTTGATTCAATATAAGCTTACGGTTCCAAGATGCTCTATGAGACGGCTAATTAAAATAAAACCATAGAAGCAATCAGGAGAATACATTTACATTGCATACATTTTGTTGGAATGCCGTTTATCATCGAATTGCTTTTCGATGAAAATACTGAATTTAGTGCGTGACATTTTGGATAGGACATGACAATCCGTTGATTCAGGAGATTTTCGGCTACAGCGGTTCAAATCATTTGTCATTCAGGAACCTCACACACATTCGAATTTATTTTCCAGCATTCAGCACCAAAAAAATTGAATTCAACAATGAATGATTCAATTGATTTCACACTTCGATTCGACCTTTGTGGACAACAAACATTTATCAGTCGCCGAGAAAAAAAGAGAAAAAAAGTTACATTCAGATTTGTATTACATATTTGGGTATTGAAAATGGTGAGCCCAGACTTATAATATTCGAACCGAATTTCTTTTTCGTTATGCTAAGCCGCAGTATATGTTGCCATGCCCACACCATACCATACTCTATTTGAATTTTTCCTTCTTCCAATTTTCAAAAGTGCTCACTGAAACCATTTGTTGCCTAACAACTGACAACAAAGCAGTGGAATCAGTCTTGAATGCTGAGATTTTGGTGAAAGAATAAAAAAGAATCAATTGAAATAAAAAAATGGAAGCATTTAAAGCGAATCAAACAATTTGTATAATATTGAAAATGCGCAATGAACGATGAACACGGCTAACTGGAATCATCGACAACGATGAAAGGAAACTTTTCGATTGGTATTCTTGTGACCAAAGAAACATGACTATTCTAATAATCCAATACCTATTTATATCGATAGTCATATAATATATCAATACTAAAAATACTAGGAATAAATCATTCTGATTGGTATCATCAAAATTAGCATCGCCAGCACAAAATGAATGAACTCATTTAAAGTACATATTAACAAATCACAAAACAATCGTCAAAACAATGTGTTCGCCTCTTCGCTTCTTCGCCTTTCAAATAGCGAAATGGTGAGCGACTCCTGTAGTTATTATATCTTAACAAATGCACAACCTGAAACAGCAACATAGAATTAGAATTTTCTTGAATCTGATATTATACTTCACACTTAGTCCAGGATAATCGTTTCGATAACAAACGAATACACACATAAAAATTAGTGATTGTGAAAATCTAGCTTGTACAATTTCTGAAGTGTTCAAAGTAAACACGACCCACGTTTCCACGGTTTTTTTTTTCAGTTCGATTTGTTTTTTTTTCTCGCTTTTGTTCAAACATTCATTTTATTTTGTTCGAGCACATCATGCTTATCTTAATCGATGATGGTGCCCAAGTATCCACAATTAAATATGGCGTCATTAAACAATTCCATCATCATTATAAAATCCATGGTCGTTCCGTAGTACACTATGGTGTGCTATACTCGATGCAAGCAGAGTCTAACAAACGAGCGTGGAATGAAACAGAAAGAAATTATAATTTGTGTGTTTAAACGAGTATATCTGTATATTGTGAATTACTGTGAGTCAAACGATGGAAATGCTTCGAGCTCTGAAGCAATGTTTGACAAAGCGAATAGCGACTAAACAAAATAATACGATGAAAACGCGTGCGTCCGGATAAATAACCATTTTAATAAAATCATTTAAAATGTTTATTATTATGTTGATGTATTTGTGTTGAATCCATCAGACAACCGATTCTTCTCTTGTGCTCTGTGAATTGTATAAAATTTCGTCGAAAGCGAAAAATGAAATCGAGAAAAGTATTATGTGAACATTGTGAATCATCATTAGCATTATGGAGAATTTGGATTTGCATTGGAATAGAACGATAGCATTTGGTTGATATGGCCGGTTATCATGCTGCTGCTATAATATGCTCTTCGATATAATAGTCCGAAATGAAGCTCCACAAAAACGATATGGTTTTAGTCTGAATTATCCGAAAGTCCATTGTTCGATATTATTTGTTCATGGATATTACAATTCTATTGGTTTTCCCATTTTCATATTCATCAAGCAAATGCACCATCCCGTTACGAAATAAAACAAGTCTTTGATGATGGCTGCAGTCAAATTTGTCATTTGCCACCAAAAACGGGCAATCAACGACAAACAAAATTGTGTGTAATTGATGTACCATTCCATTCCACTAAATCATAATAATGCGATGTAAAATAAATACAAAAGTACAATGAAATTAAAATCCACCAACTGGAAAAGTTATGATTATTTTGAAATGTCATATTTATTCGTTGATTTTTACTTAAATCGGTCATTAAATATAATTTTAATGATTTTAAAACGGTGAAAACTAAATTATATTTTATCTTTAATAAGTTTATGTGTGAGTGTGTGGTTTTGGATTTGGAACAAACAATTGGAGAAATAAAAAGTGCGAATAATTAACTAAGTAGATTGAGATTCTTAATTTACATGTATACTATTCATGAATGTCGCTTTTGACTGAGGTGTTGAGAAAAAAGATAAGTGGATTATACAGCACACGTATGCATATTTATAAAAAAATGAAAGCAAATTTATCTCATTTTACATTTTACAATTGCCATACGGATCGTTTTAGCGTCGAACCTGAATGTGAAAATAATGGAAATGTTCATGTATTTACAACCGCTTCGCACTGTTCGTAAGGTCTAGACAAACCAATTTCGGTTGTGATATTACCAAAACCAATTGAACAAAGTTATCAACAGCAAAAATCATTATTTTTGTCTAATTCAACCCGTTGACGCTATAATTTCGATCTCCTTCATTCCACACATCGGTGAAAAATGGTATTCATTTTATCAACTTTTCATTTGGCAACAACCCATGATATTTCGCATCAATATGTTTGAATCACTTGTTCAAACGAGCAGCTTTTCCATCTTTGTTTGAAATTAGGAAGCAACAGGATGATGTAAAACTATGACTTTTATTGCATGAAGAAAAGAACAAAGTTTGTTGATCCAAATTTTTAATCTCTTGTGTAAACTTTCTTCGACTCGAATTAGTGGATCACGTCCCAAGTATTTTATCAGGTACAAATTGAATCTGGTGTTAAACTCGTTCCAGGAATACTTGAAAAATGAAATAATTGGAAAGCGATTATAGTTCATTCAATGGAAAACAATTGAGAAATTTAATTTGTGCGCGTGGCAAAAAGAATATCCAAGAATGTGCGGAACAGAAATTTTTGAGAAATATATAATTGAGAATATAAATTTCTTGTTACCAACATCGACACATCATTAAATGGTATTCAATTATGCATTCAGCCATTTTGAATTCCCTTTGGCTCTTTCGGTTGATTCACTATTCGCTACATTATCAAACAAAAATGTATACAAGCAAATAAAATTAAATACCAAATAACAACATTGCTATGTCTGGAATTGGCTTTTATCTGGACAAACGAGCTGTTTGTAGTTCATTTCAATTTTCAAAATTTCCGTTTCTCCCTTCACTTAATTTTGTGGGGGTTTTTCGCTCTTTGCAACGCTATAGCAAAACCATAAATTTAAATGTTCATGATAATTTTGTTCTCATTTTAAATTTCAATGTTCAATGCCATTTAATAAGGGAATCCACAACTTAACTCCCCTCTCAAGCGCGTTGATAGTTCAAGAATTGCTAGGATTTTTTATAATGATATCGTTTATTTGCAGCGTCGCTTAGTTTTTCTATTATTTGTTGGTGTGTGCATGCAATGAGTATTGCTCATGCAACGAATTTAGTGTATTTTAGTTTCAAGTTCCAAGCCATTTGAAGTCGGAATTTCTCATCTTTTTTATATTGCAGAATTTTCAGCGTGAAATATTTTCACGAGAACACTTGACAGCAAACGATTTCGATTGCTGAGCTGTGAATTGAATGCATTTGCAATTTGCGATGCTTTTTATAGCATATATGTACAATACATTAATAAAAATGGTATTCGAGAAGTTCCACGAGCTCCTTAAGAATGCTGAAAATGCCGTGAACAATAGAATAGCCAAGAATAATCTCTCACCCCCGCTTATTCATCGGAAATGAAGCAATAAAACAGCGTGTTTTTATTTATTTACATGACTTTTGCTCATAAATTCATTTTGTCCGATTTTTTGCTGAGACAAACAAGGCCCCCTCTATTCTTGTTCTTTTCGTTTTGGAATCCAATTCATTGGCACAGCATTTGATATATTAAAATACAGAACTCAAACAAAACCCAAATTACTGGAAACCCGTCATCAATTCCATGAATGCAATTCATTCGGTTCAATTTCAAAAGGAAAATATGTAGTTTTGTTTTTGTTCGATTACAATTTCGGATGGTATTTTGTATTTGTTTCCGTTCGCATTGGATGAAATCTGAACAAGAAAAAAAAAACCAAAAAACGAAATTTATATATCAAAATGAAAACAAACCAACTGGAATGGAATAAAACAAAACGTCAACTAAGTCGATAAGTCGTAAAATAAATTATTTCCAATGCATTGAGTTTATTATCGCTATTTCTCTCTTTTTCTTTCTTTTCATAATATGCCATTCCCCAAATATATTGTGTGCATGAAAGACACAGATAGCACAAACAGCACATACTGCACTATCTGTCGACTAACGTTTGGTTTATTGGTCCATTGGACGCCATGCCTTAAATATCATTCCTCATTGTATTTTTCGTTCATTTCGTTCTCTGTGCGCTTCTTTTTGTTCATCATCGGTGGCTCCTATTCTCAATACTCATTGCCTTCCATTTTGTCGATGTATGATATTCTTTAAGCTGACTTAAAATCCCGTATAATTTACGCGAATGCATTTCTTTTCTTTTCATATCGATTCGATTCGTTTTGTTTGTCTCATTCGCATTTGATGTTGGTACTCTTTACATACTACGTACTCACTGTACATTTCATACAATGAAAACAGTTTCTTCGGGTATTGGATATTCATGGCTTTGGTTTGGCTGTTTAGTTTGTGTGTATAGCTTGGTTGTCTCAGCACTTCAGTCATTTCAATGTTTTATTGTAAAATCGATGCGCAAACAAACCATAAATGCATTTGATTGATTTCAAGTGTACTTAAACCGACTTGTTTGCTTTCGAATGTCTTATTTATTGAAACTCAATGAAAAGCAACGGAAAAACATAAAGATTATTGTATGCATTGTGCGATTTATAGAAGTCCGATAAATATATTCGAAAACTTATCAAAATTATTTCTAATTTTTTTCACTTCGTGCGAACTGCAGTAATTTATACATCGAATTCAGTCATTTTTACAATAAACGGAATGAAATGAAATGTAATTAACTATCTCCAGACTGACGATGGGACAAAGTTCCAGTTTGTCGGATCTCACAACGTTCGATTAGCATGGCGTGAACTTGAGGCATATATCATTATAATTACTAGTTGAAAATGTTGAATTTTTTCGTACATCAAAGCGATGGACTTCAAGGATAAATACCGTACGAATGCTATAAAAGATGCGATTTTTTTTTATATTTAATTTTATTTAGGAACTTACTCGAACCAATATAAGCAATTCAATATGGTTTGCTGTCTGAAGATTGTTAAGCACACCGGTGAATGAATGAGGAACATCAAGCAAATGTTAAGTCATTGGATGTTTGCTTTTGTGTATGTGAAAGAAAAATAGTTAATTTCAAATGATTTATAATTAAGCAAATTTCGTCTGTTTCGCTGTGGGCCAGTGAATGAATGTTGACTGAGATTAAAATATGAAGGATGCCATTTGTATTAAAACATGGAGTTCAAACACCATACAACCATTAACCATATCAAATGCGAATATACTTTTCACAGCTGGGAAATTATAAACGTATTCGAATGACCTTAAATTCAATCGAAACGAATTGAGCATTGAGCATAAACATGAATCGATGAGTTGAGGATTTGCTGACTCGAGAATAAGCTGAGGCAATGAATCAAGTACTCCAGTTATATTACTATTACATTTTAAGTTTACTCTCTATTTTTTTTCTGTTTCCAATATTTGCATTAAACATGTCAGAATCGATGGAGGATTGAAGATGTAGAATTGCTTTATTGGGTGCCTTTTAGGCGTAAGGTCTTGGACTCTTTTTCGGTGTAAATGTCATGATTGTTTATGAATTTGGGTCAATTCTGTTTAAATTGCTTTTAAATTGAAGCTCATGCCTTTGAAAATGAAAAAAAAAAAACATTAAAACACACACTTGATTATTGTATTGAACACGACGTGAATAAGCCTAATACAAAATATACTCAAAAATCTTGAATGTGTGATCGAATTTGACTTTTAGATTTCAGCAATAGCGAAGAGAAACAACGAACAATCTTTGTATTTTGTATATTAAGATGTTTGCAATAGCTTCTTGAATGCATAAAACTTTAGCGGTTTTTGCAGTGATGCGATTTTACTTTTCCACCTATCACAATCTAGGATACGAATAAAGTATTGGTTTACGCCAAAAAAGGGGGTTTTTTGAGTTATTTTTTCGGCGTCTCACAGATGAACCCTATTGATGTTGAGCTGAATCATAGGTGAACATAGGTCTACCTCCCGCCCACCAAAGCCTTTGGCCAGACACCACCGGTCACCGTTTATTATAATTGGGGTTGAGATTTGATTTAATAACATTACAAATTGATTGAATGAGCAAAAAAAAGGTCATCATTTGTGCGATAGAATAACGATTAAAAAAACCCGAAACACATAACCATTTAGTATGACTAGTAATATTGGGAAGTCACGAGCTACAGCTCTAAGAATCCATATCCCGGTTTTAGTGGATTTTTAGAGATTTCTGGGGTTTTATTAGAACTTTCTGGGACTTTATCAGGATTGACGAAAAGTGTGAGAATTCCCGATTTGGAAGCCACCAGCTGTGCTGCATGGAGTTCAAATCCATATTTTAGTGCATGCCTAGAGATCAACGTACTAACTTGCAGCCTATGAATTTTTTTTTCGAAATTTGTTTGAAAATTTTTTTGTGTCTAATTGATTTTGTGTCTAAATCTATTTAAAATTAATAGGAAGGAGATTTAATTTCAACTTTAAACGAAATAACGAAACATCATTCGATTCAGAAACCATCAAAAAAATCATAAAAACATTGCGGAAAAGTTTGTTTTAATCCTTGAAATCATTTATTTGTTCATTGATGCAATAATAATAATTATTGTTGGATCCGGGCGGACATTGGTAGACAGTGGCCTATTACTCCGTAATCTGTAATATAATAAAACTAAATAATTTTATGGTGTGCATGGATTGATTTAGCAAGCGCTAAGCCAAATGAAAGTCTGTAATAAAATTGAATCCATAAAAGTAATGGTGACAACATGATAATATGCTGTTCGCATTCGTTTTTAATGGCAAAATTTTCCGTTTTTGGTTGGGATGATTTAATCACCACAACCAAATGGCATTGCATCGGAATAGAAACTACTGAAAATTAATTTAAACAGAAACACATAACCGAGGCCTGATTAAATTGAATTTTTTGCATATACTTTGACACGCATATAAAATCGGCAGTCGTAAAAGTCTCTTCGGTGCTGCTCGTTATCGTCATTTTCGCCAGAAATTGTTGCATAAAACAAGCGACGAATTGAATTCGGGCCTTTTTCTAAAAGCTTAGCGAAAAAGCATATTAATCATCATACACACAGCACATAAAACACACGCACAAACACACACAAGATTTCCATTTGAACCTCAAAGCACCCGATAGCAAATTCGAATATTAAAATGCTTTCGATTTTCATTACGAATTATTATTATTATCATTTGTGACACCCACAGACAACAGCCGGTGCAGTCAGTTGGATTCACCGTACGGTTTTTATGGTTTTTTTGCTCAGAAATAATTCATCGAATTGAATTTGCTGAAGCCTAACATTTCGTCGATTTAATTCAAATTTTCCTGCTTCGTCGAATGGAATTTTCTAAAATCGAATCTATTGTTTTTGTTGTCGCTATTTCGACAAAGTGGACAACGAACTTTTACCGAATAAAATATAAAAATACAAAATTAAGTAAATTATGGGAAATGTGGCAGATCGCGTGCATTGAATTAGTCAATGGCCAAAAGTTCAATGTAAAAAATGAAACGAAAAAGAAAATTAAAGAAAATGGATACTATGTTGCACAAAAGAAGGAAAAAAATTAATAGGAAACATAGAGGCAAATGGCGAATACCGTCAACACGCTCCTAGGTCAACTGCGTGCGTTTTCAACCGGCAAAATGAGAAAAACGGAAGATTCTTCAGCAAAAAATAGAGAAAAATGGAAGAATGTTTGCACAACACGCAATTTCAGCAGGGTCCCATTTGGGCTGAAGTAAGCATTAATTGCTGACGTTGAATGAGAACATTTGACAGAAAGTGAAAAGAGGCCGAAGTGAGATCAAATGTTAATTATAATTATAGAATGAAAAAGAAGAAACACATAAATGATCTGATATGAAGGCAAAGACAAAGGAAATGAATTTTTATTAAATACATTCGTGATTTCAATTAATTTGATGAGGATTGTGTTCAATGTTCAATGTGAAAGTGTATTCATTCAGAAGCTTGTTGTAAACGATAAAGAAAATTATTCTTAACTGCGTTTTTATCCATAAAAAATACAAAAGCCAATAATGGATAAAACTGGTTTCTTGGCATGTAAAATTTTCGGTATCTGTGTAAACGCTAAAATTCGAAAAAATGCCCACAAAAATTATATGCACGATTCAGGCTCCATGTATGGCTCCAATGGGTAACAATATTTATATTGCTTTAAGTCTGTGACTTTCGCTTTCGATTTGATTGGAAATAAAAACCATACCAAAATAAAGGAAAGAAAAAACTGTTCTTTTTTCTTGTGCCAACATTTACATGTCAATCAAAGACCCCCCTAATGAGTAGGTGTTCGTGCATAGCGATGAATCAACAACCAAATATTTTGTGAAAGAAGACGAAGAAGAAAAAAGTCGTTGTCATTTCAAATGTTTCTTTTTTGTTTTTTTGATGAAAATGAAATGCAACCACAACATAAGCACCTTAATGATTTTGGTATTCAACAGAATGCAAAAACCAATGCGAGCACCAAATTCTGCCGAACACAGAACACATATTGCAAATGAGAATTCAAAAAGGGAGAACAAAAAAGCTAAAGAACCAGAGAGAAAAAACCCAAACAAAACGAAAGTTTTCATATACGAAATTAATTCAACCACAAAATTGGCTGTCAATTAAATTCTATCAACGTATTTTAGTCCTTCGGGTCGAGACGTTTTTGCATTCCCATTATCATTTTATTGGATTTTCCTTCGTCATTCATTTAGATTAACATATTCCGGCTGTTTTATTTGGTACAACAATAAAAATTTTCGGAGTTTTTCTCATTCTTTGCTTTATGCGCCTGTCAATGGTATTTATTTGCACGCTTAATATTAGAACTTTTTTCAAAACTGGCAGCCGAAAGCCAAAATAATTGAATTGATGCGAATCTATAATATTATAAGTTATTATATAATATTATGTATATAATTATTTTTTCAAATTCGTTAAGTTACTGCACTGTAAACGCATTTTTTGTCAATTAATGCCAAGTCGATCATCGATAGCCAATGAGAACGCAAATTTTAAGTTGAAACGAAAAAAAAACAATCAAAGAATAATATGAATAATGATAATAATTTACATTGAAAAGTAATATCAGTACCACTACCGAATACCGAATCCCCACTACGAAAATTATTTCCACACGCAAATATATTAAGTTGTTTCGTTCAACAGATTCTCGCTTCCTCTTCATTTTCGAAAATGAAGAATAAAAAGTTGAGTACAAAATACAAAATATGAAAAATGTGTACTGACTGAGTGCCAGTCGCGATGGTAGATTTCATACAAAAAAGAGTTCCAGCTATTTTTCAACGAAAAAATATTAATAATAAGTTAAATGTTATAAACGAACGAAGGAAAAAAAAAATTACATTGCTTTATAATAATAATAATATGACGGATTTACGGAACGTTAATTGTGAACGTTGATTTTTTTGTTTCTGCTTTTGTTTCTGTTTCTGTTGGTGGCTTGTGTATCTTGTATGATCTTAACCATCGATTTGGTTTATTCCATATTTTCAATTTGATATATGATGAGCTTCATGTTGCGTTTTGGATATTTTATCTCCTTGGTGGTGTTTATTCGTGATCGGTATGATATTCATTGGTGTGCTAATACATTCTGCAACGTAAATCTTTTTCGATATGCGCATATCGACGGGCCATTCTGGTTGTTCGGATCCATTTTTATTTGTTCCAATTTCAAAGTTGAAATAAACAATACTTCATCATTAGTTCAAATCTAGCTGTGAATTCTGAATGAAGTCTCCCTTCGTCAAGCTAATGCAACAATATATATATTGTAGTTGCAAAAATGGCGAACCATGGTGAAACTCTCTATTATGCTTCTATTTTTTCGCATCCGAAATATTTGCCAAAAATTAAATCGAATCAAATCATGTTCGTTGGTACTCTGTGCGAATCGTTCAGCAGAAAATCACATGAAACCATTTTTAGAGTAAAGCGAATCGTCATCCATGGTACCACGAGCTTTGTCTATTCTTTAAAATGAATACACATGCAGCAGTCGTCACACCGATTAAATTGTTAAATTACATGAAAGGGGATAGAGAGAGAGAGAAAGAAATAATCAAATGTTTCTTTTTTATTTGGTGTTCGCTTAGATTTGCTTTGTTCCCATCATTCGTCATGGTAAAGTTTTGTACTGTCATTATGCCATCGGAATAAAAGCGAAACCAAAATCATTTCACAAAATAATTTATTTTTTTTCCAGCACAAATGGTTACATCGCAATTCATCAAAAATAATAATGTTTCATGTTCGGAACCAAAGCACAATGATTCAATTGCATGGTTCCAAAACTAAAACGCACATAGAAAAAATTAAATCATTTCATGATGTATCTGAATGTTGAATGTTTAATATGGCTATTGTAAATATCAATCATTAGCAATGATGAAAATATTGAAATGGAACTATTTTTGAGCAGCAGCGTGGGGAGCATATTCGTTATTTGTTGAATCGTCAATCGACGACAATCAAATGTTGCGTTTTTCAGCTAAAAAGATAATTGAGGAAAAAAACTAACGAATTTGAAAATCGGTGTCGATTGCCGACTGCCGACAATGTTGACTTTTATGAATTAAATTACATTCACATACATATAATTTGGCCCCAACAATGCCAAGCTCAGAATTCCGTTGAAATGTTCACTATTTTACGATTCACAAAAATGAATAATAATTATTCAATGGTATGGCTTGGCATGGCATGGCATAGCTTTGTATCAATGTTAGTATGCCGGTTTGGCATAGAAACAAGTACCAAGTGCAAACTAGTTAACAAAAACCAATACTTGAAAAAATATGATCTGAACGATTCGATAATGAAACAAAAATGTTGAATGTTGAATTGCCAACACTAAAATAATAGTTATTAATACATACAGCTTGCATCGAACATATGTATGAGCACATATACCGCTTAACTATGAGCCATGAGTCGCAATAAAATGAAAAATAAAACGAGATGAAAGAAAAAGTGAAAGTTGGCCCAGGCCTACTAAACAGTTTCGGTTTGTTGAATATATATATTCAGTATTCCACCTGTGAACGATTGGCCTACCGTTTCTTCAACATCAAAGTTTCGGGCGTATTTGAGAACGCTTTTTTTCCTTCAAAGAAATCAAATGTTGTGAAAAGTAAAGTCAAAAAATTCATCAGTCATTGATGTCGTTGTTGTTGCTTCTTTTTGTGTATCTACAGAAACTAAAAACTACGAAACTTTACTGGCTGACAATACAGTTAAGTGCATGAATATTCAAACTAGAAATAATAACAATGCTCCTTATTCAATTATATCATTGAAAATTCCCCAATTTCATTTTTCCATTCATTTTCTTCTCTCTCAACTTCTTCATATTGGCTGTTGAGCGTATGCTTTACCAAAAAGCGTATTGTTTTCGAAATAAATTTACTCAACACAAACCAATTACCACTACAATTAAATTCGATTGCTGCTCCAAAATCAAAGGGGAGAGCACTTTTTCTCAAATGAATCAACGTATTCATTCTGTTTTTATTTTCAAAAAAAAAAGTGAATCGTGTCCATTACAACGATGAGCAACTTCCAATGTAAAAATTTTACTCTAACGCTGTCTGACAATGACATGCTCTGTTGATTCGTTCGTTTGCATTCTCTGGCAGGATTGCATTCACTTTTGGATGAATCATTGGAATTTTATTTATTAAATTATGTAATCCATGACCCCAAGCGCTTATTTCTGACCGTCGAACGAAAAGAATTGCTTCAGTGGAATCGAATTGATAAAACATCAGCCAAACAGATATTCACGTAAAAAAGTGTGACGCATTTCCAATTCCGAAATTTCACAACAGTGAGCAATGGTAGCTGAGTTTGACTTTATGTTTGAGCACTAAATTCAAATGTTAATTGTAAACATGGCAAGTGTTTCGATAGCCAAATCCTTTTTAATCATTCGATTTCAATTCCATGGCAATTTGGAAGAAAAAAACTTGTTGAATTGAGTGCGTGCTTGATAAATTTGTTCAATGATTCGAAGGAAATGAAACTCCAAAGCTCGGGATAAGTATTCAAATGGTTGACCTGCTTCAATTGAAATTATGACGTTTCAATCGCCTTATTTTCTCTTACTCTTATTTAGAGTTTCATATTATAAAAGCAAAAAGATGTCAATAGAACACCGAATAGCGAGTCTAACCATGTCGCATAGCAATCTACACATCTATTTCATTTTTTGGAACTTGGGAGAATCAAAAAAAAAAGTATTGTCGTGTCTTCCATGAAATCTTAAAATGAATTGACCGTTATCGGTAGTCTGGAGAAAACCAAGCGCTGAATATGCAAACTAAAAGAAATTATATAACAACCAAAAGCGACCATCCAATAACTTACATTAACACAATGGCCTATGAGATTGTATATGTATGTAGGTTGTTCAAAACGTGGAAATGGTGTGTTCATCAGTTTGATCACGTTGTTTAAAAGTCCAAAACATAAAAGAATGCCAAAAAAGACTGTGAAGAAATTTCGAAGAGGAGTAAATTATATGTAAGGGAATCGGGTGTTTGGACTTTCATTTATTCGTCTCAAATTCTTCCTGGTAAAGAGAACAATAAGATTCATTATTCGATTGATTGCGCGAATTCTGAAAAATCTCATATTCATATCCATTCGTAACATTGCTTAGGTTTACTTTAAATAAAAACGGCGCACTCAATCCAATAAATGCGAAAAAGCTTCAATATTAATAAAATTAACAAATCAGAGTAAAAAATTTATCAAAACCATAGCAATGGAAATCATTTAAGAAAATTCGAAATTTGGAGACAACAGTCATTTTCGTGAAATGATTCAGGATGCAGCACCCTTATTATTGATGATTGATTCAGCAAAAAATTAAAATTCATCATTCATCACTTCAGATTGAATAATTATTCGCTGAGTGCAGCTGAGCAAAACAAAACAGATTCAGCAGCGAAGGATGTTTTTGCCATTTAGAATAGATTTTTTCCGTGAAAAAATTTATCAGTTTAGATTATACACTCAAAAAAATCATCGGATTAAATTCTA
>GL501429.1:120101-142272 GCA_000149185.1 Mayetiola destructor
GTACGATACACTCATGAAGCGTCACATATAAAGAATTTGGTATGATTCCAGCGTTATGTATGCAAAGGCTACTGGATGAAATGTCAAAATTCAGCCGAAGATATTCAAATTCAATTTGTATATCGGAATTGACTTGTCAATAATCCGTTTCATGGAATAAACTCATAGAATTTAATCCGATGATTTTTTTGTGTGTATGTTTATTTTGTTTGAGGCCTAATGGAGGCCTAATGGAGGCCTAATGGTCACAAGTTCACTATGTCCAGAAAAAAAATCTTTATTCAAACGTCAAAAAACTGGAGAAAGCAGACGCCATACTGTGCTCAACGCTTAGTCAATTTTTTAGTCTTTCTCTTTTCTCATTCGAAGGCTAAGATCGTTTGCATTTCAATCGAAAGCACAAAACCAAAAGAAATAAATATTTTTCATATAGCTTAAGCTTAACCAACGATTCATGTGATTCGTGATTCGTGTAACATATGTGAAACGCATCTATATTCGTCTTCAACTCAATTCAACTTGTAAAAATCAAAGTATAAATGGCGAAATAAAAATCGAAAATCATAAAATTTAATCAAAATTACAAACTCGAATCTATTTATAAAACTTGAAGATGAAATGAGAGAGGAAAAAATAAAAACGATTCTGTTCAGAGCTCATCAAAACATGTTATTGAAACCATATGTTTGATGGTATTGACACATTCAAAAACTGAAAATGCGATAATTAAAAATACATTAATGGGATCCATCAAACAATAAACGGATTTGGGCATCAAACATTTTATCGTTTCTATTTGGGTAAATTTAAATTTGGAACTGTTATTTTTGGTCGGAAAATGCACTTATCGCATAAATAAAGAAAGATTTATGTATGTATTGGATGAGAGAATTGAAAATAAAAGAGGAAACTCCGAGTTTTTTCGCCGGTTTTGTTTCCATGGTCAGAGAACACATCAAATGTGATTTTCGTGCGGAAGTCATGACCTGCATCAATGCAAAACCCAAATAATAACAATCAATAAATAATTAACAGCTTTTTATCAGTAGAAACATTTGACTACTGGGAACTGGTTACTTGTGACTGGTGACCTTTCAACTATATGATTTATTGAATAACACTATCACTCTACTTTATACTGATTATTAACAAAACACATAAATTAACATGATGACTGAGTATGACTGAATCGTAAAATGGATGTTACGAAATGATAACAACGATTTCGAGTGTGAAACGAACAAAAAAAAACCATTGGAAATTCATTTAACAGATTCGAAACGATTTGAAATTCGAATTTGAATTTTGAATTTAACGATGTTGAAATATTACGTTTTCGTAAATTATTGATAGGGAATGGCTCAACCATTGATTTCCTTCACAACTAATAAAATTCATCGACCGCGACAGATAATCATTTTTTCAAAGATTGTGTAAAATGGATGAAGAGGTCTCATTTGAATTGAATTGCATATTTTATACGATTGGAACGGAGAATGAGGAATTAGGAATATCATATTATGATGTGTCCTAAATAAATATGGTCCAACAATAAGATACAATACGATCGCTCTACACGCCTGAATCTATGAATTAAAAAAAAAAATAAAAATAAAAATAAAAATAAAAGAGTCGAGCACAGCACGGCATTACATTGGCCTGGCCCGTTCGTGTATTATTCATTTTGTCGTATCGCCACTTCGAATTCGATATTCTTTTGGCGTTGCTTTAGTTGTGTTAAAATTCAGAATTTCACGTCACTCGCATCATATCAAATGCTCTTTCTGTGTGAGTAAAAGATTAGCTTCACGAACGGAATGTTGAATATGGTGAAACGTATGTCGTCGATTGATTCATACGAATATTTGAATGTTGATAGTCTTATGCCCTTGCTTATGCCTCATGCCACACGCTAAACGCTGAATGCTGATGTATCCGTAAGCGACTGTAATGGGAATAAAAAAAAACTGTAACAGCGGCTCGCATACAACAGAAAAAAGAACGAAATACAACAACATACAAAATTGTCTTACAACATTAGCACACATCACACATCATAGACAAACATGATACCAAACGAACGATGAATGGCTTCCACACAAATACACGGATACATTGATGAAAAATATGGCTGGTGTATTGACGGGGATTGTTCAAGACAGACTAAATCAACAGACACACCGATAAAGCCTGCCGCTCAACGCTCAACAAAATCAGATGAGCGAAAGAGAAATGCGTTTGATACATTTTATTTTTATTGTATTAATTTATTTATTTTATTGCCTCGTTGTCGGCTGCTAATGATTTTTTTTCATCCTCTCTGTTCCCGTCATGGTTAATGTCGTTTTATTCCTCCGTATACTGTATACGATAAACATGAAATTGAGAGAGGATAGAAGAAATGAATAAACCGAGAGCCGTTCGTGTGTCTGTGATAATGCTGAGAATTCATAATATTTCCATCAATTTTTTGCTACGGCACAATCAACATATACAGCGAAATCCTTTTTTTTACGAAAAGGCAGATCCAAATTCGATCCAAAACGAAAAAACCGCACTCAAACATATACCCAGGATTGCCACAAATGTCTCAAGTGCGCAACGATTTTCGGTTGCATTTTCATTTCGTTGTTAAAATTTCGTTTTTTAGATATGACGGTTGAATTTTCGAACCCACCTTTGCCGTCCACATATTGTTAAAAGTGAACATTAAATTCTTCGGCAAAATGAATGTATACAAAACATGGATAACAATGAGTACACTAGAGAATATACCATCTAAAAAACAAATTAAATTTTTTCATTATTCGTCGTAATTTGCTTGAGCGTTCGGCACTCGATACAAGATAAGCGCTGCACATGTATACACTTTGTGCACATCTGTATCCACTTTTCAAAAAATTCAACAAAATAATGTTAATTTTCGGGCTTCACGGCCAAGGAAGTTATCAGACAGCAAACAATTTTGAAAGAATTATAAACAACTGCCACAACATTAAATTACAAGTTTCGTAAGGAGAATTGAATTTCATTTCCAAATTCGTTGTGTACGTTGCCAAATTACATATATCAAGGATAAACGATATCGAGAAAACACTCTGTGAGCTGTGAACTCATTCCAGCTCAATTCCATAATCTCGCTTATCGGATCTTCCAATCAGTTTTCGGAACTCTTTTCCATATGAAATATTTCATAAACAATGGGAATCATCAAATGATTAAAATATGAAAAAATCATCACTGCCATCATAATATTTCATTGAAATTTCACTTTTTCATGTGTGCGCACGTTTTCCTTTCTAAAAGGCAAATAAAATGAAGAAAATGCTATCGAAAAGAAAGTGAAATTCCATTAAAAAAGCAATTATGTGTAGCACAACTCGTTTTTCATCAAATTTACTTCTTCACAATTCAATTTTCTTCTCTTATTCTGCTGTTCGTTTTACTGTTTTACTGTTTTACTATGATAATATGATATGTAGTTAACTGGAACACAACTAGTACGTAGTGTATGGCTGCGGCTGTTGATGGGCTCCAATATAAGTCTGAATCGAATTCAATGGCAAGCCTAAGACAATATTGAACACAATGCAATAATAATTTTTTTTATAATAGATTAAAAAAATACATGCAATTGATTTCATTTTATGTTTCACACAATCAGCGTACAACGTACACTGTACAGCCAGCCAACAGAATTTCATTATTATAATTATTTTATGTAGATATCAACAGCTGTTTATCGTCCAGGTTTCGCGATTGTCATTCAACGAATATGTGGAAAAATTTTCATCAATTCCATTCAACCAATCAAAAGACTTGCGAAAAAAGGAGAATTTCTGAAATGAACTGGCGACAAAATTTTTGAATTATTATTATTGTCTGATTGTTGTTGGTTGTTGGTTTGCTGGTCACCGGGCACTTCAAATTCGGAGTGCTTCAAACAAAACAACGATGAATGGCAACTCGCAATAATTTCATTTTAAACATTTATGAATGTTTAGCGTAGCTTTGCCGCACCAGTATCCATCCATTTTCAAATGACAATAATTGAACTTGAAATAGTTACATTCGCAGTGCATTGAAACATGTTATTCCACTTTGTATTTGAAATCCCAACTATCAACTATCGCTGAATTTCAATGGCAATGACAACAGTAACGGAAACAGCAACGGCAACAGCAAAGTGAATTGCCAACTGTCAATTGAAAAATGTGTTAATCGTTTAGTGTGGAATTGAAATGTATTACAATTATTAAAATGATGGCGTGGCATTGGGCACTATGCAATACGTTTTCAATTAATCGAAAATGCGACACATAAATGATGATTATTTGTTAATTATTAATAACGAAAATGCGTGATTCGATTGTGTCAGCACTGTTTTGTCGATTGAAAAACAATAAATGGTTCAAATGGATGGACTTTGGAATTAATTCTGTTCACATTTGCCATAATGGTGCTATTTTCAAACAACTGTTACCTAAAAAATCGCACATACACACACAATCTCACTTAAAGTGGGCCTGAAAGATATTACGCAAAACAAAAGAGAAAAGAAAAATAAAAAGAGAGAAAGAAATGGATACAGACTCCGTGAAATATGGAACATTGGAACATAATAATGGATCGGATTATGTAAATACTCTCCGTAAAATTAAAACAAAGTTTCATTTATTTTGATGTTTGAGGATCTTCTCTTTTCTCTCCCATTTGTTTGTTTTCAATATACTGAGCCATTCCGTAAAATGGAATATACAGCAAAAACAATTGTCGACGAAGATGTTGTTCTGGCAAATCGAAAGGGTTAACGAACTGCGACACAATTTTAATGCGTATTCATACGTGTTTGTAATAAGCAGCACACATATGAATATTGCAATTATTATATTAAAAAGAAAGAAAGAATGAAACCGAACCGTTTCGCTTTCATTTCGTTCACATATAACAATGTTGATGACTGTGCCTTGTGTCTTGTGCTTGTATTCGATTTTTTGCTAATATCTGTGGATGTGTATATTGTTTTGCCTGGAATATTCACTAAATTTCAACGTAGTTGTTGCATTCTTCGTTAATAAACAAAAAAAAAATTATAATACAAACGCGGCAAATTCCGACTGACAAATACCACAAAAAACACAATACAGTAGTTAATCCCATGCACACGAGTATATCGTTGTTTTCGAATATTTTGAAGCCGTCTGTTCATCATGCTTTAACTTGATTTTTAGGTTTAATTATTTGTTCAGTAGTTGGTGTGTGATGCGTGCTTCTGGTGGTCCTTGCCTTCTTAACATGTCATGCAAAAGAAACCAGTCAAGAAAAACGTTCTTGAACGGATGGAAAACATTTTTTGAAGGGAAATCAAGGATATATCACATCAAAAAATTATTCACTTTTTGCTTTTTGCGCACTTCCCGACAAAATGTTTGTCTAAATAAAGGAAAAGAGATGAAAAGTATGATTTTAAGTCGCTGAGCCGATATAAGCGATGGTGAATTGTGACCGTAACGCATATCCGTAAATCATATTAATAGAGCTCTTCTGAATTTCAATAAATTATGTGGCGATGCCATTAGAAAACATCACCAACAAACCAAACAACACTCAAAAAAGAATTGATGCAAAATGTAAATTAAATTTTCGACGACGATTTCTCGTTGTCGCTGTTGTTGAAACTCATAATGGCAACAATAATGATTCGCAATTCGCATTATATCGCACAAATGAAATGGAAAACGAATGTGAAATAAAATGGAAAGCAAAAGCAGTCCCTCTTTAAGACGTGAGGACTATGAGATAGGCAATGCTTATAGCCAAATGTTTGTGAAACGATTTCAACGCACTGTAATAATAATCGTTATTGAACGCGTGTAGAATAGGATTTTCAAAAGGGATATTGAACTCACGCATACATAATGACAGAAATGAAAAAAGCAATAGTAGGAAAAACACAAAAGTGTGATGGTTCTTGGAAAGCAATCGAAAATTATCGTGCTTTCAGCCGACTGAGTGAGAAGAAGAGAGAGAGAGAGAGAAAGAGAGAGCGATGCAAATAGTAACTTTCATTATTAGCAGACTTTTTTATCCATTTTCTATTCAAATTACAAAATTATTCACCATGTGCACGCTAACAAATGGTATATCATCAGCGATTTTTGTTCTTGCCATTTAACGTCCTCTTCTGTCCACATATTTGGTTGTTGTCACACTACTCTCAATGGACCCGCAATACATATTTCGTATTTCAGGTTTGTTCATGAATAGAAAGCGTAAATAGTAGAGAGCGTAAAGTCTATTTTGTAGTCGTTTCGCGGCTGTTACTGCAGTTCATAGATCCATTGATGAAAATGAGAAATAAATCCACTTGAATATATGTATAATATAATACGATTTTGCAATGTGAGATCACAACACACAGCACAAAGCATCATCGATTCATTTTACGGTCTATCATTTATCATTTTAGCTTTTTTGCATCGTGTGACACTGTTCGACACCTTCAAATGGATTCGCATTCCATTTTCCGCTGACATGAGTCTCATTTTATTTTATTTTTACGTTTTCGTTCAGCCGAACGAATACTTAAGTCGAATGATATGCCATTTTAACAGAAGGATCGGTATCCGATTGGAGATGCAAAGCATATAGCAAATAGTGTAGTATTATTTTGATTGCATTTGGAATGTTTAAATGGAGATGTTAAAAATACGTGTGAGCTAAGTTGAAGTGAATATGGATTGCCGGTTCGGAAGGAGAACTAATATTGCTGCACAGAACAATAAACCCTGAATTCCGTTTATTGACTTTTTGGCGTCGATTACAATGTTCGTTCACAGTAGTTTTGTGTGTGTGTGTGTGTTAGTGTGTGTGCTTTGTTCTTTTTCCTCGAAAATATGCATACTTGGGCCACACCGCGACTATGGCCGGAATAAGTTTAAGCGTTATTGTGTATGAAAGTGTAGAACCGATTTGGCCATGTGGATGAATTGATTCACGAGACATGTACATAGTACAATTCAATAGGAATTTCAAAATATTCATATTATATCGGGAATACCCGAATAAGAAATGGTCTTCAGACTTTAATGTATGCAAAAGCACACCAGTGACTAGTTGTATTATGGAACGACGGGTTTTTGACCGCATTTTCTGGTTTGTATGGCAAAGTTTGATTTTTATCAAACTTTTCGATCTATGAAAAAGTAGAACGAAGAATGCCTAAGTTTCAAATATAGCCAAAGCCATGCACGATGCAAAAAAGCATGTTGAACATCAGCAGTAGTAGAATGCAGTATCACCACTGAACAGAATAAAGCAAAACTAAAAACATTGTCAATGACCGTTCGGCACGTTTATTCAACTTTTGTAGTGCGTCAGTTTTTGGCATGGATGTTTGGTTTTATTGTGCCTGTCTTTGTTCTTTCATCATTCATCAGACCATGTTCATTTATTGCACTTATATGTGTGAATTGAAGCAAAGCAATGAATATGAATATTGTATGTTTATATCATCAAAACAAATAGCTATTTGTCGACATTATTTTCATTTAAAATTTATTTTTCGTTTGGTTTTATCCAACACCTTGATGTCATCCCATTGTTCGTTCATTTCCCTTTTGGGTACCTTTCCAAATCGTATTCAGTATCAGAAACATCGTTTAGCACATCGATCGACACTCATCATCATTGGTGGGTGCATTGACAGTTGTCTCCGATTCGTCTTCGTCAATATCTTTTATGCACAAAAATTTTTTCGCTTTTGCCGTTCATGTTCGACTTTCTTTTTCTGGATGAGAAACATTTTTCGTATTGCGTATTGCGTTGTATTTGTTGAGTGTGCGTATCATGTTTCGGGTGTTCTACTAGTACGATTTATGCATGGGCCTGTCTTGTATCTTGTACATTTTATGTACGCGTACTAAAAGGGGGACTTTGAACTACCATGAAAAAACAAAACCATTAGCAACAACAACAATATAAAATTATGTACCACCATAAAACGTGTATATGTGGGATCTTATGAAAGGCGGCAGCAATGTGCCACAATACATTTTCATGTCAATAATTCGGCACTGGAGATTAGAGTAGGTCAGGAATGCCAGACGATGCGACAGAATCATATAAAATACATTCAAATATAAATACATTTACACATACACATCCGACGAAATGAAAAGACAAACAAAGTACATAACGCACTTCTCCATATACCATATACAAACACTATAATACCACGAATTGAATCGATTCTTGGTGTTCTCATTCCACTCACTATTTTCCTTCTTTTCTTCTTCTTCTTCTTCTTGTTCTTTAATATTTAGTATATGGGCATCATACGCAATAGCAATACGCATTTTGTTACATATTATTTTATCGTGGCGCTCGCTTTGCCATTTCCACATTTCAATTGAGAATTCATGAATTTTTCGTTTGTTCAACCGTTCAATCGGTTTTTCTTTTGTCGTTTTGTTACTACATGTAATATATCTCTGAATAATATTAATGGCGCCATTAAAAAGTCGCCCATGCCGATTATTTTGAGTTCAATTTGGTATGCATGAACTTCCTTGAAATGGAAGCTTCCCTTTCGGTTTTTTTGAATTACTCGATTTCGAGAAATGAGCACTCAAAAATGACTCAATCTTTCCGTGAACTGATGCGGTCGTTCATTGACTGCAATCATTCGTCGTCAGTTGATACGTGTGAATTTCGTGTTTATTCTAATTGCTTCTCAATTCAATAACGCTAATTTATATTATAACAGATTCGATTATCCAGAACTTGAAAATTAGCGACGACGTTGGAATTTCAATAATCATTTACCGTCACAACGTGCACTCACAACTGAATATTCCGTTATAAATTTACCAAAAAGAGAACAACAACGAGAAAAAAAGCTGGCTTATTTATGTATTATTATTATTATATGAATCCGTTCAACAAATACACGCCATTTGCCATGGCAGCAAAAAAAAAAACTCACTCGACGAACATGAAAATATTCTGAATGATTAGCACATTATCATGTTCTCAAAATATACCATATTGCTATTTCGCCATCCATTGTCAGTTGGTAATCGTGAATGTATTAACGCTATCTCCTTCATCTAGTCAGTCAATCAGGGTGTGTTAAAACATTTTCATTCTAAGCTCGAGTTGTTTATTTTAGAATTGAAATAAGACATCGGAACGTATAAACGTCGGATTGAATTCAGTTAGGAAGCTTATTAAAGAAAATTTACGCTTCAGCATTTGCCATTACTTTTGCTTCTCGTCTTCCATTTTTCGCTGCCATCGCCGCAAATCGAAAAACGAAAATCGATGAAGTGAATAAAAGGTGAGCTGTGAGCAGCAGGCAATCAACCACATGAGCTGGTTAATGTCTTTGTCCTATAATTCGTTTATCTCCCTACATTATTAATGGCAAATGTGTGCGCTGTATTTTGAATCGGTTTATCGATATTGAGCATTAAGTATCGAAAAATTTCTACCATTGACTGCTATCGAATGAAAAGTCTAGCAATATGTTGAAATCAATGCTGAACTGTTGTATTCGCATTGACAGTAAATGATTTTATTTTATTTTCTGAATTGATAGCATCGGAATCACTTAATTTAATTGCAACGCTTCGAAGATTTTCATATTCATGTTTTTTTTCTTCATTTTTCTCGTAATTCTTCATTTATTTACTACTTCAATTCAAAAACAAGAGCAACATGCTTCAGATAGACGTGTGCAGTATGCCACTCTTGGTTTGATTAAATCGTTGGACGTGTGTATGTCTTAATTTCACTTTTACAACGTTTGCCTGATTAAATAACAATAAACAAATAAATATGTGGAATATATGGCAATGGCGATGGCGGGTTTGAATTAAGAGAAGGAGAAACGAAAAAAACTTCGCTTGTTGCACGATGTATTCTGTATATATATACAGGAAAGCCTATAAATCTTTGAAAGCCATTAAACGTCATAACGAGCGGCACATCAAGTGAGAAAAAGCAACTAAAAACGAATGAAAAAAAGCGATGGAAGAAAGAGAGCAACCAAAAAATAAAAGAAATTACTAACAATCTACTGAGAAGCGCTCATTAATTAATGTTTATTGCATTTATTTGGGTGAAATGTTTGTTTCGTTTGTTTCTGCAGCACAGCAAATTTGTTTGCTGCTATCTGAGCTTAATAATCAATATGAATCATTTCCAAATGAAAATAAATCGCATGGTAATTCCTAATACCCATGAATTCATTCATTCACATATAAACGGCAGCGGATCCATCATAGGCTCAATATATAAGAAGACTTCAATCAATTCTCAAAGCATCAACGAAAAAGAAATTGCAAAATGAACAAAGCACATGAACATACACCATCACCATACTCAATACATATAAATTTATGATGCAGGAATTATGATCGATGTTTACATTTAAACAGAAATTTTTCTTCTTTTTTACAAATTTTTCGGTCAGTTTTCGTTTGAGGCTCGTTCGTTGGCAATGCAAACTCGAAGTGAGCAGACAACGGTGTACAAAAATGAGAATCGCACGCCATTTGATAGATTAATGATATCAAATGTTTGAGAAAAAAGCGAAAAATATGGTTTTTTTTTCGGAAAATGCTACCGTCAAATGCGAACACTGAAAAAAATTCGTGTGTCATAGCTGAAAGCAGAAAAAATGTGCATTTTAGTTCAATGATTATGATGAGATTGCATTAAGATGAGGCGGTTTTCGCCCATTTCATGTTGGAACAATGAAGAAAAAGACAAATCGTTCGTCTGAAAACATTTTAAAGAGAACAACGCAGAAATCGAAAAAAAAGAAATTTGTGGACTCATTGAAATAATGTGCACCATTCAGCTTCAGCTTCGGAACATGATTTGACCAAATTATAATATGATTCATCAATATGGAAATGACATTTTTAAATCTTTTAAATAAATTGTTGTTTGGCTATTGAATGCAATAGCAAGCTGTTAACAACGATTATACGTGTCCGTTTTGATATGTGTCAGTCTCGATAAAAAATGCTCTGCAAGTCCTACTGCCTCACCTACAGAGATGGCGAGCATCGGATATTGGATATGAGGCCCACACACAAACAACAATCATGATATCAACAAAATTATTCATTTAATTCATGCTTACATGACTCTCTGATCATGTTGTATATTTTATAGAAAAAAATCTCCATTTGCTTCCATTGATGTTGATTTTTATCTGCGCGTATGTAAAGAAGGATTTGTGTTAAGTCATATAACCAGAACGACAGACGAAAATGTCTGAATTCATTGCTCGAGTGTCAGATGTTGAATGTTTTCTAAATGAAAAGAAAATAAAACATCATTTTGCATTCAGCCAAAATTTGTAATGTAATATTATCTGCGATTTTAATAAATTGCCATGTTTGTTTATTTGACTGCCTTTCGTTTTTCTAGTCTCCAACACATCTCTGCTGATTTTCTCTCTTTAAGTTCAGCAAAAAGCTTTTATTTTCTTCAAGTTCTTCAATTTATATCACCGTTTGTTTACTGAAGTGACTGAAATCATCTCAGACGTTTTGTTTCGCTTTTGTTCTATGCAAATTTTCAAACGAATTCGGTCGAAAAATAAATATTCGCAAAACCAGCAACCAACGAACACATGATCTACATTTGATTTATTGTCACTAAATAAATGAAAATTTCTTTTAGTTACTGACCTAGACTTACGTAATGATCAAGTTCATGGACGTGTATTTACCAAACGAAAGACATATACGAAAAAAAAGAACGAGATAAAAAACAACGAAAGAGGAGAATTGACAAAAACTATATCGCTTGTCGCATGTAGTGAATGCATCACACTTTTTTGTATTATTTTATTTTGTTATTTTGTGTGTTCAAAATTATCTCAATTTGTTTGGCTTATCTTTAACTCCACCCGGCTGAACAATTTCAAATATGGCAAACACACAGCTCAATCACCACATACCCAAAAACCCCTGGAAACCCATTAGAATTGTGTATCTGATGCGGTTCAGGAGTTTTGCGGTTAGACACTTTTGTAGCACAATGACAAACCAAATTTTTCGTCCATTTTAGATTAAAAGGGTTAAGCCCGTTTCGTATGTCGTATATTCGTGTACCGAGTTTGGGTCTATATATTATTATACTATATCATCATAACAATCAAAGATAGAATCAGTTGGCATTGGCTTGGTATTGGTTTTAATGACATGTTTCGGAGCATTTAATATTGTTATTTGCATTCAGTAAATCGAAATTTACCGCACGGTCAGTTTATTTATTAAGTGGCCATTACGAATTTGATTGCAGTTAACGACGAAATGTATACATTATTGTTGTATGTCCGTTATTTTTGATCGTTTTGATTTTTGTTTTTACATATATTTTTTTTTTTTATATTCGTCGTCAACGCAAATTATCATTATCATATCAAATAGATTCATTCCATCGTATGCTTGTTTGTCAATGTTTTCAAACATTTGGTCAACCGTAATGGTTATAATGGCCTTGAATGCATATAATAACACCGATTCAAACATATAAAAAAAAAGCTTTCTTTGCATTGGTACAATCGACCTATCGATGAATATTATTCCATGAATTAAACGAAAAATTGACAAAATCGTTTCGCGTTGTTCATCAAATAAAGTGATCATCATCAAATCGATCGGTTGTCAACGTTTTGTAATGCTATTATCAATATTTTGTTCATTTTATTTCATTTTGATTAAATATATGGCACTGGTGGTTGTCTCGCTCTTGCCATGGCAAGTAAAACGTCATAATCGTACATTTAAAATTTATTCGGAAAGTAATACAAAGACGAAACGATATAATATTTTAATCGAGGTGTGCAAGCGCACACAATCACATATTTGTAGCCAAACAACTGACTTGGGCCTGTCATATAGCTGTTTGGGTCCGAAAGCAAAAGCGAATTTAACCGAATTGAAAGAAAAGCGAACGTCAAACCAAACGATGAATCGGACCTGAGTTGAATTGAGACGACCAAATGAAGAAAATCATACGAAATATTTAAGCAGCCGAATGACAAGCACATAAATACAAAATCATCACATTTGCGACGGAGTGAGTGCGTGAAAAAGAGACAGAGCGTGATTATGATGATGATGATGATACGTTTGTTCAAATGGTGTTGTGTGAACTGGTTGACTGGATCACTGTCATTTAAGTGTAGCTTTGTCTATAGACGTGCATGTGAGTTGAATTTGTTCGGTTGTATGTGCATATTATGAAGAAACCGAGTATTAATATTTCGTGTATTATTATTTGGATTTTCTCTTCTCTTCTGTCACAGTTTCTTTCGGATCATTCATTCATTTTGAAATTCACCGTATTTTAAAATGGTTGATGTGCGCCGCACGGCAATATTGACAACGACAAATCCAAAATTATTATTATTTCGTAGATCTTTACAATATACAATCCGAAATCCGGTTATTTGAAATTGTGTTTCAAATAGTTTCGGTTCCAATTTGAAAGATTCGTTGTGATTTTGTAATTTTATTTGTGTAATTCAGTCATTTTGTATTGAGAGTGTTTTTGTTTCACCTAAAAAAGTGTATCATTTGGCTCATGCCAATTGAATTTATTTATCGTGTGAGTGAAAGGAATGATTTTCGTTTTTCTAAACGACAAAAGAGTGAAAGAAATTTTTAAAAATTTTGAAGTTTAGTAAAATGTTGAAAGAATTTCAATTTAAATGGAACCAACGGCAAAAAATTATTATTTTTATTATTCTGTGATTTATTGCTATTATTGGGGAATTGTGGTGTGAAACGGTGCAAAAATTGGAATAGAAAATTTTTTTCCAAAAAAAAACAACAACAAAAAGAAGTTGAAATCTTTAAACAAATTTACGAAACAATAAATTTTCAAATTAAACGAAAACAAAAAAGGCCAAAGTTGTGCTCTCGCATTACATAAAAACCCATTTAGTGCATACATGCCTAACTAAATAATGAAAAAACTGACCGAACGAAAAAAGAGAAACAAAACCATTATTATTCAAAATCTCGGTGTGTGGAAACGAAAAAAATTCGTGCAGAACGAATAAAAATTGGATTCAAGCCGAAACTAAATTCATCGGGCACACACAATTTATGCATGAAAAGGTGAGACAGAGACAAGACAAAAATTAAAATGAAACTTCTGTGTCAATAATTTCATCCTCATAAATACGAAATACGAAACCAAAAAGCTAAACCAATAGCAACAAATTAATAAGAAAAATTTTGATATTCTTTTATTGCAAAAGAATATATTCAATGAAGTAATCGTGTCATGATAATGTACTAGATTCCGCATCCATCATGTGTTAATTTTGTTTAAGAAGAGCAAATGTGCGACTCACAGAAACCCCCAGCGAAAAACTTATCAAATCTATAAGAATTTCTATTGGAAATCAATCATCAAATGTTATAATGCGGTATGCGTGAATTGAAAATTCATTTAATTCCTAATTTTTTTTTTTCGAAACATTTGTTATTTGAAGCCAATCGGAAATGTTAACACGGCTGGTGTGCAAAAGGGGCAGCTAATTCCACTTTGGCGGTGTTAAATAAAAATTAATTGATTGTTCACGTAATTGCGTCTTATTTTTATATTTTTGTTAAACCAATACCACATCAAGCCATACGTGCTACTCCAAGCACACCAAATGTATTCGAATGAACGTATATCAACCCAAATGAATACGGGTCTCTGTGTTACAAGTCGACGACTGGCTCTATTTTTTCTGCCTTTCATATGAAGTACGAAGTATGCGACCGATTCCTTTTCTTATGGAGTTTTGTTCTTTTCGTTTCTTTTTCAATTTACTTTTGTTTCATCCATTCGTTTCTGGTGTTGTGGTTTGTCGTTCGTTGTATATTTTTTGATAAAATATTTCTCTTTCTCTAATTTGAATTCAAAATAAGATCAATGATTTGTTTCGATTTTTTACGCTATTCTATTTTAACTTCACCGCGATACGTGATTGCATTTCATATCAGTCTTTCGATTTGAAGCTCTCTGTTCTGTCTTTCCCCCTCTGACCTGCACCAGCTAATGCTAAATGATGTTGTTTTTGTTATCAGAATCGGCCGTTCATAAACACACACACACACACACACATGTAATACACAAGCAATATTGAGTATGAATCACAAATAGAATTGGCAATGGAAAGAAATTAAAATGAAATCAATTATAAATAAATAGAAATAGAGAATTATTATTTCAATATATATTTTGAGCTCTGAGGGCCTTATTTGCGCTGATAAGACACGAAGTGTACAGTGTACATTGTAATCATCGTCTTATCAATGCATAGCATTTCGTTTAATCCATGCAATTTCACATTCAGTTGAAATTTTTTGATATTTTTCTGTCTAATTTCTTTGTCGAGGATCACCATCGAACATGTTGTCACATGTCAGTTTTGGATGCAATCTTTAATCCTCTATTCTTGAGCATCAACAAATGAATTTTTTATTTGGAAAAAGCCACTTGAAAGTTTACGAAATAATGTTTTGGATTTGGAATGTTTGCAGACAAACATTTCACAATACAATGAACAACAGTCCAGCTTATGGAGTTTTGACATTCTTATACCACCATCGACGATTGTGTATATATTGATGACTTGCGGCTATGTTTTTTTTTGTTGTTTGCATTCTCATTGATTTCGTTTTTACTTTGACGATTTCGTTTAAAAGGAGAAGTTTAAATCTACATCCCTGGCTGGTTCTTATACATTATGCCATGTGAATGTGTCGTTTGACTGAGTAAATGAATTTGACATTCGTTTGTGTCCACAAATCCCATATGAACAAATATTTCACCGTGATTTCCTCATATTTTTGGTAAAATGGAAAAATAATCCGCAAAGAAACACAAACAAATGCGAATACACGCATACATTATGAATAAAGCTATTAAGTTGACTTTGAGTCGCGAAATCCTGTATGTTCTGAATTTTATTGCGATTTGTTTGGTTGTTGTGAATTGTAAACGTCAAACGAGAGCAATGACACTGCACCTAATAGCAGCTAGGAGCTACACCAGGCTCTTATGGCATACAATTTTGAGTCAAAAGCAAAACCAATGCCCCAGCTATGAAAAGAATATTTTTGCTCTGTTATCCAAATGTGCGCATACAACTGAGTCTTAGTGTGAATGTATTTTGTATGCTGACTAGGGATTGCTGAGTATATTTCAATATGCAAGTATAATATGTTTACACATTACACATATATACAATATATTCGAAGGGAAGGCGGCCATTTGTGAATAACAATTAAGCAAAGGAAAAATAGCATTTGATTGAAACAACGTTTCTGCCACATTGCCACTACATTGTATGTATGCACTGTTTACTTCGCTTATACAATAAATATCAGATCACCGATATACAAATTTACAAAATGTTTATCGAGATGTGATCAATGTGTTATTGTATACATGAAATTTATATAAACTCATCGCTCATCGTCACCACACGAACGAATGGCCTTCTACAATGAACAAAAAGGTATTTTAAAATCATCTTTTCGATTCAAAATGGCTTTTTTTGCATTCGAAAGTTGAAAGAAAAATTCTAAGAATTGAGAACGCTTTGTCAATAAAATAAATATTTTCGAAAATTCGAAATCTGATGCTCGAATCCAAGCAAAAAAAGATACGTTCTCAATTCCATCGAATTCGTTGCAATCTTAATTCGATCGACTGGGCATTCGAATCATGAATTTCGTCATTTTTGTATGAATTAAATAGATAATCAGTTTACAATTCATTTTAATTTTTATTAAATAAATCAAACATATCGTGTTTAGCCATTTGCAGCGTCTGCATAACGATAACGAACTATGTTTAAAAAATTTAATTACATTTTCAAGTTCTTCACCGTCTAATGAACTTTTTTTTTCTTCTCGCCTGTGCTGTCTCTCTCTCTTATGATTCTCGCTTAAAAATGATTGTTTTCATTTCTTGTCGTTTTTGGTTTCTCCTCTCTTCAAGTTTTTTTTTTTCAAATCTGGCGAAATACATGAAATTTGTTTTTATTATGTATTCAGCTCAGGCTTTAGTCTCATGTATAATGTAATAATGCCAACAGCATGAAAAAATAAGGAGATCCCTTTGCTCAAATAGCCAATTCATAAGGAGCGAGCGAATAACAAAAATAAATGCCAAACTAATTCATCGAAAAACAAATTTTTGTTTATTTTCCTCACTTCTCCGTCCATCTGATTTAACGTGTGTGAATTAGTGGCGTCTTTTCTGCGTCAATTTCATTTCCATAAATTTTCTTTGAAGTGTTGTTTTGCTTGGTTTCGATATGATTTGGTTTGCGTTGAGGTGCGCAGCGCATGATGAATTGAATACTTTAACAGAAAAAATGTTCACAAACATCATTGTGTCCGGAGAAAGAAGAAATGGCCGTATATTCATCATATTCAATCATTTATAATATTGATGGCAAGATCAAAGGAACTTTGCTTTTAATTTAGCATGAGGCAAATGTAAGCTAATAAAAATAACCAAATGACAACCGAAAAAAATAGGAGAAAAAAACACTTTGAATTGCACGCCAATGTCGTGTTTAGCATTGAAGTGACAAAAGATTAGAAACGGGCAGCGGCAGCAACTCATCAGCAGAAACATTAACCGCATACAATGATATGCAAACTGTGCGAACAGCGCAAAACTTCCACGAATTCATAAAGGATATTTTTCTTCTCTTGTTTTGTTAATTATAATTATTGCTGTCAAAATTCTTCACCTATTTTGCGTTGTCTTGTTACTTGTTGAGTTAAATTTATGTGACCCATCCATCTATTGTTAGTGATAGTTCATAGTAAGCAGTGAGCATATATTTCACTAGCAAATGAATCACTTTCGGCTTATCGAATTTCTATTTCAATTTTTCAATGTTTATATGCGCCGAATGGTTTTTAGAGTGCCTATCGCCTATTTTTCGATTTGAACTCATTGATTGGAAAAACAAACAAAAATATCCAATTTCGATTTTGATGTAGCATTTGAGAACATTTGCCAAGTCGTATCAATACATCTGTTTTACAATTTCATTTACGACTTCATCCAGTTTTGGAGAGCGTAACACCGGTCGAAATGAACATTTGATGGATCTTTTTTTCGATTCAGTATTTTCGGCCCAAGGAATTTCTAAAATTGAAACAACGAAAAAGTCAAGTTCTAAAAACGATCATCAAGCTAAATTTAGAGGTGAAATCAGCTGGGCTGGCTTGTTTAGTATCATTTTGCTACAAATGCCAATAAATTCTATCAGCGAATGAAACGAATGATAATAATACCGAATGCTCAACCGAGAATTGAAAGAGATGCTAAATTTCACACATGTTTTTTTTTCTTTTATCTTCTTCGCACGCCTTACTGTCAACACAAAAAATATGTGCTTTTGATTTGCGATTCAAATATTTTTTCGGTCGAAACATTTTTATTCTGTCCATTTTCCGATTCTCATAATGGACATTAAATAGCAAACAATTGGTTTTTAAAATGTACAGACAGATAAACGCATTTTCGTACCATATGATTTGAAGATCCATTGGCATCGGGCAGTCTGAAAGTATTTTTACGTAAAAATTAAAATGGAAAACCCGAATCCATTTTCATATATTTACTTCGAATATTCAGAATATAAATTAATGATTTTCGGTCACACACTCTCTCTCTCTCTGTCTCCCCTCTTTTCCTTTTCTCGATTATCACTGTCTTCTGTTGTTATCATTGCTGAAAAATAAGCCAAGCAGAAAATCCAAATCACGAACCGTACGGTCATGCAAACTAATATGTGGATGGGGATTTATTTAATCTCGGTTTTCGGACAAATCAACGACGTGTTGTAGACAAAAAGTGTTGTGATTGAAAATCAAATGTGTGTGCACAATGAGACGACAGCCACAACCAACAATTTATACTTTTTGCACAGCCAGAGTAAGAAAGAAAGAGAACCAAAATTACAAAAAAGAATAAAACTTTGGCTCTTAATTAATAAAACCGACAGCGTGTGGCTTTTCTGCTTGGATTTCGTGCCGGTGTTTTGTGTACATGGCTTAGGCATGGAGTTCCATAGAAAGACAATAAGCTTCTGTATTTATTATTATTCGTTTATTCATTGCCAAATTTTGAGTTTCTTGCAAATTGTGATTTATTGTTTTCATATCAGCAACGAAATGAAAACCAAACTTTTTTTGCAAAGGCCCATGGCAACTCCAAACGCATGTAATGTCATATTTCGGTTGTCTATTGAGCAATATATATATAAATTCCTCTGGTAAAATCTGTTAGTTTTTTTCTTTTCATTCACCACGAACGATCGATAAGCACCGCATATCCACTTATTTTGCGATTAAATTGCCACATAAACAAAAACACATTTTTTTCGAAGTGACATTATTAATTTCTGTTTTGTTTCGGTGAATGTGTTCCTCTCTTTGACTCGACCGAATTTAAAATAATTATTTACTTTTTTCACAAAAATTCCAGTTTTCATTCAAATAATTATTTTAATGAGCAAGGCATGTGGTATATTTGTGTGCTAATCAACCGGCTACCGACACTATCTGTTAAAATTTTTGCTGCCATTAAACATAGAAATTGTGTAATTAGATTGAAATATCTGATTTTCGAAAAGGAGAATGAAAAATTGAGTTGTTAAAATGTGACATGGCCTGTCAAAACTGTTTCTTTTGCAACCCAGTTTACAGGTCATTATCATGCGTGTGTGTGCGTGTGTGTGTGTGTATAGTGTGTATGTAGAGAATAAAATATACAATTTTTCTTGAATTTGTCACACTATTAAAAAGATATTGCCAGATATATGGATTTTAATGCAATTCTTCTTCTTTTTCTTTATTTCATTCTCAAATTTTCCGTCATATCATGATGTCATTTTCATGCAAAAGTCCTTTAATTTAATGAAACCATTGAAAAGCTGTTGGTTGATGGATGTTGCATATTCAAAATCTTTGGCTCTCATCGAGTTTTTCACATAACAATTCCATAATGTTTTCCCATCGATACTTGATAGTTTCGAAATGATGCTATTTTCATTTGCTGCAGGTATTCATAATTTATATTTTATGGGTGGGCCGATTTCTCCTTTTTGACTAAAATCGACATTATCAACGAATCTACCACTGCCTGTCAATATGTGTTTTTCATGTGAATGTACCCGGGTCGTAGATAATTTTGTTTTTATCGAACAAATCAATGATGATGATGATGGTGATATTGCTCAATTTTGATCACTTTGGCTTTTTGTTATTTTGGTTGATATTTTCTCGAACTTATTTTTGCTGCTTCGAGTCTCTGAGCCGCGTTAGTTGATTATAATTCCAAAAGGAGATACGTTTTTGTTTTCGATTTATATTTGTGAAGATCGATTTCGTTTTTAGTCGTCTTTGTGTTATTCTCAGCGTCTCTGTCGGCTGTTGTTTTTGTTTTGCGTTCTTTTTTTTTTTGGTTTTGTCGTTTCTCTTCATCATCATTTTTTCTATTATTCGGTATTCAGTATTCACATCATATCGAATGCTTTTGTGTTTTGTGTACATATATACAAACGTATGTGTTTCTCATGTTATTTTCACTTTTTCTATTGTGAATATATCGTTCATTCGTCATAATATCGTGGTACTGGTAATGGTTTGCCTATTAATAGACTTTACTGTGCTGAGCATTTTTTTCTTCTTCGTCTTCATTTGTCTTGTGTTCATTTGTTTCGTTCTTCACATACAATTCTTAATATTCATCTTTAGCTCGAATAATGATGTGCTCAAAACATCAGCATCGCATATTTCATTCGTGCACAATTCTCCTTTATTTTTCATACAGTACTACATGTATATTATGTGTATAATTTTTGTTTAGATTTTTATCTCCATCTCTGATTGGTCGGCTTCATTATAATGATGATCGCATCAAACAATTTGGATATTTAGAACATTAAGTCATCCGAAAATGGGGAGAACGCTAGGAAACAATCACATGCTGATTGCATTAAAATCTATTCGGCTGCCAAGACGCGAACATTGAGCCACAATGATATTCATAAATAGAAGGATGTAGTGGAATCGAAAAATAAAAGATCAGTTTCAACCAATAAACGGTGAATGCTCGATCAAATGTCAAGGTGATACAATGAATCCTAGATGAAACCATTAAAACTGATTCATCATTATTATTCATTGATTTTTCGTGTTTTAAAGACTCTTTAATTGTTTCGCTTTTTATTCTGCGTCGTTTGTTGGCAGTTCGTATATAACTTAACGTAGCCATGTCGAATTGAAATTGAAGTCTAAACTCAGTGTCAAACACCACATTTAAGAATGAGAATCATAAATGATAGAAACGTCTGTGAAATACAAAAATATATTAACTACTGACCTAGGGCCACAATCAACAGGTAATTGAACGCCATCAATATTTTCAATTTCAATCAAACAGCAAAAAGTATTGATTGCACTTCTCTGTGAGTGTTGTCCAGAATGTTTGTCTTTGGTCATTCAAATTTTTCGCTTTCATTAGTTTTTTTTTGCCGGCATGTGCAATACTAGCATTACAATGCCGGCTCGACGGAAGAATCCATCTGAATAGACGAATAGAGAGGAAAATAATTTAGACATATCAGTCGACGTACAAAAAGCTTATTATATTAGCGAATCGAGCCGACCTGAAAAATCCTTCATTCGGCCGGTTCATGGAAATTGATTGAAATAAAAAGGCAGAAAATACAGCATTTGTTCGCAAAAGTAAATGTATTTAATTGGAAATATCGAGTCAAGAACGCACCAAACGGGAACATACAAAGAGCACAGAGTACAGACTCTTTGTTCGGAAAAAAGCCGAAAAGAAAGTGTTTTCCCGTACAATATACGAGTATTTGGCAGTGAATTGAAATATTTTGATGGTAATTCTATCAGAACTACCGAAACGCATAGATATTTATTTTATAAAATGTTGGTCATTTTACAGCTGAATAAAATCATTATATACATTCGATCGAGCATAGTGTTTTATAGTAGAGTTCATTGGCATGTTAACCTTATATCCACAAATATATATAAAATGCGTTCGGTGTATTTAAACAATGATTCTGTTGCCTGCAATACAG
>GL501429.1:144028-239826 GCA_000149185.1 Mayetiola destructor
TCGCATTCGCATTGAATGCGAATGCGAATGCGATATTTCTCTCAACCCTATAGTTGGGGTCGCTTTCGCATGAATCGCATTCGCATGCCAATTGCGAATGCGAACAGGCATTGCGAATGCGAGAAACGAACAGATTTGGCCAGCTCTGGTTTGAACCGCTAGACAATATTTCGTCATTCGTTCATATCGATTGATTTCGATAGCCAAAGAGGGATGAAAATTTAGAATCGATTCGTTATGATATTTTGTTTGTTCTGTATATGTGTAACAGTACCGGTGAACGCAAGATCAATTACCAATAACGAACGGCACGTGACAAATCGTTCTGATAAGAAACGATTACGTTTGCATGATTTATCATACGTATTTCGCGAACAGATCGATCGTCGTATTCATTCAAATTTAATATCACCGATGCTGATATCCCAGACTATTATTCACCACAATTAAGCAAATGACAAATTGTATTGGAACGTATTAATCTCACTACATTTTAAATCTAAATTCTATCATCATATCATATATCATGCATTCATTGTTGCCGTGAGAATTATGGAAGAAAATTCAGATTGTGTTATGTTAAATATTATGCTGATTTTGACGAGCTCCTTTTGTCGGGAATAATGTGACTATGCTGAGAACCTTCCAAACAACATAAGAAACACACTCGAAAAACGCGCGCACACTCATAAATAATTAGAACTGATGAATAAACTAAATAAATAAGAATAAAATGAAACTTGGCGATTTTTTTCTTATTTTTTTTTTTATTCATCGCCAATTTTGGGATACCTTATCATCTCATACCATATTAAACATATTGAATAATTTATTAACTTCTTGTTTATCTCTTTTTCATTATAGGTAAGTTTTGCTGATTTCATTTCACGACTGCATTTAGCCAAAATGATACATTCAAGACGTAATTTGATTGGCAAAAGCAAAAGTTCCGATGACTTGAGCTCAATTCAGCTCCGTATTGGATATGGGTTTGTACCAAACGGGGAATCACAAGTTATTTTTAGTATCTCATAAATTGACATTAGACTAATAATGAAGATTTATTCGATTTTTTTAAACGATGTTAGGATATTTCATTTACATAAAATATAAATTTCAATAGACCAGCTATTATATTTCAAAATGAATGGGATATTGAAATGTCAGACATGACAAGCGACACAGTGCACAGTGCACTCACTCATTCGGTAATAATTTCTCAAAATGTTTAATCAGCAATTTTGGTTTTTGAATTCTGCATCGGAAATGTCAATGTTTTCGTATATATTTTTGCATTTTTCCCGTCCATTTTCATTTCCAATGCCGTTGCAATTTTTTTCCTTCCGATGATCTTTTGCATTTGATTCACGAGTCAAGCTGCCATTTCAAACCGAAATGTTGAATATAAAACTTAATGTTTTACTATTCGCATTCATGAATGGTAAAGACATTTCAATTTTATTATGTACACTGTACAATGATCATTTCCAATGAAACCTTCACAAGTATTACATTGCAATACAATTTTCCGTTTTTTCATCCAGATGACTCAAAAACGATTACGAATCATGAGAGAATGAGTGAGGAACGGATGAAGACAAAAACATAAAAACTGTCGCTTTGCAATAGTTTTTCCTTTTCAAATTCAATTTTCTCGAATGGAAACGAATCGGGCGAACGACAAAATGACGAAAAAAAAAACCTCCAATTCAAATGGTTCAAATGGAATGGCTTGTCTATGTATGTGGCATTGGAAACTGTATTATTATACTCAGCATCCATGGTCGCGTATATTCGATGAAGCGAATAAAGAAAAACAACAACAAATGAAAAAACAAAACGAACATAAGGGCTAAGCAGCCATTAGCCACCAGTCTTACTAATATAATAACTACAATATCTTTATATTCTCATTCAGCTTAATATCAAATGGCCAAATAGCTGATAGCTGAACTAAACCAATTCCAAACAACCGTATAGAACCAGAGAATGGACTTTTATGGCCTCGCAAATCGCCTTGATTGTTAACTAGCTATTTTTTCTCTCTCTTTTCTTCAACTACACGTTTGATGTTCGACTACGGTAGCTTCCACTACTCATCGTACATACATTTTTAGTATAATGTTGCAAGATTATAATGGCTTGTGAATGGTGATGAATATAAATAATTCGAATTTTTTCTATCTTTTTTCGCTTGAAACTCCGTTGCTGGTTGCGAATTTCAAATCGAATACATGAACAATACAAATATATTCGATTCGGGCAGTGAGTGTAAGCTCGTTGCCGTTTGATTCATTGCTAGAGCGCTGTGAGTCTTTTGAATTGAGATGTAGAAATTTATGTTTTTATTTTCATGTCGAAACAATCTTAAACACATGGAACGCATACTCAAGATTTACGAATCGACGATTGTTTGTCATTTAAATTTATGTATTATCATAATGTATTTGTTCCATTTGAATAAGCTACGAATTCTTTTTTGAGGCAATTGATCATTTTAATTGAATCGCGATCCAAATTTATTTACGTTTTTCGATTCTTTGTTCAAATTATTCTGTTTCGGATAATGAACCGATTTCAAGGATACTATAAAAAAAATGTGCAGCACGAGTTGCTTATAGTAGCCGGCCCAGACTTGAAATGAATCATTTGATGGCAAGTGTTTCCTTATATTGAAAGAAATTTTTTTCTTTTTTGAATTCAACACATCGACACTGAATATGCTTGATATGCGACAATTGGTAAGCACAGTAAACAGTGATGTTTAAAATTCAGTTGCACTAATGATGGTTGTCAGTGACAGTGAAAACTAACAATTTTCAAAACTCTTCAAAGCAAATCACAGCTAGCTATTAAAACAAATATTCAACACCGAAATCAAACAACGAAACTAAACAAGCTTTCAGATTCATTCCTTGTCGTTCGTCGAAAAAATCGTCAAAGAATATTAACTGATCGGAAATCTAAATAAAATGACAGAGCTGCATAAGCAATAAGCAGCGAGTAGTGTAAATATTGCAAATTCAAATGAGCCACGGCAGGAACATGTTCGTAAACATGAAATCAAATATGAGAAAAAGAGAAGAACAAAATAGAAAAATAAAACAGCAAAAGCATCGAAGCAATAGAAATAACGAAACCTTAGCATATCGTAAATCCAATTAGTTTTATCATGTTACTCACATTCAGTACTTGATTGTTTCAATAGAAATCGGTTGCGATACCGACGATATGGAGAAAAAATTCAAATTATTATAGACGAAAAAACTTTGCATTAATGCACTGCATTCTGCATATTGCATACATATCGTGAAAATGACACACAGAGAAATAAAAACCAAGGAGAATTTGGTCAAAAATGGAAGCATTCGTTCTCTTCACATTATGACCAATTTAACGTTGAACTATTATCATTTCTAATATTTGAAAAACTATTACGAAATTTTTTAGCTTCGATCCTGAGCCGTTCACTCTCTGTGAATAATTTCCATTATGATTTTGATTATCAAGCTTCGAGCTTTGGGCTGTGGCTGCATCTGCATACAGGATAAAAAAACTTTAAATCAACATTAAGCATTTTTTCCATTTTGATCTTTCTGTGTGCGTAGAATTTATCATTCGATTCAATCGAGAATTCACAATACTCTTGACATGACATTCATGTATACGACGTATAAAAATGTACATGTATATGTCTATGCAAAACTTTCAATTCAATTTTAATTCACTGACTATGAAAATGTCGGGTATTAAAATACCTCCTATTAAATGATTGAACGTTTCGGATGTGATTTTCAAAAAGTTTCATTATATTTCATTTGAGATAGTGTTTCTGTGTGATGTTGAATTTCCATTTTTGAGCATCCACGATTTTATAATATATAATTCTGTTAGATCCTTTTTACTTCCCTCACTGACAGTACCCGAACCGAACCGCCGATTCGTATTAATGTACTTACTTAAATGATAATTGAAAAATTGATGGCATTTGAAAAATGTTGAATATATAATTACAACGTCAATAAAGAGCATACGAGAGGATTACCATTAACTCCAGATGGATTTATTCATTATGCATCAGTTCAATTTGAATTCAACATTGATTGCAATTTTACAGTTAACATGTATTGCAATGGTTCTGAAAACTGAATGCTCTGGATTCTATATTTTTGACGGATTCATAATCAGCGGTGCGCTAATTTCCAAACGCAAATGATGTTATTTGTATGGAGATATCTCAAATCCTCATTTGCATGCCTGACAAAGAGAAGAAAAGGGTGGTCTGGTGTTCGATAACGCTGTGTGTGTACACATATAGTGAGAAATTGATATGCACCATACACCGATTACGTCATTCCGTGAAGGAAAAGGAAACTTTCCAATAAACTATGGCTACAATACTAAAATAGCATAAATAGTTCAACAAAACCCAAATAATAATACTTGTTTTGAACTGAAGGCTGAGGAAACGGATTTGAAAACAAAATGTATTCAATAGATGTGCATCGTGAATTGTTCATAATATTCAAATGGAAAGAGCGCATAATACCATCAATACCATCTAATAGAAATGAATAATTGTGGATGACCGAAACAATACAAAATGAAACTGATTATTGTCAACAGCAGCGAACAAATCGAGTGAATTCGCGATATGCGTATAAATTAATGTGATCCGTTATTTTTGTAAGCTTCTTAGTTTTATTATTTTTATGCACAACAGAAGAGTCATCAATGTATTCTTGGCCATGCCTTATAAATGCGCTCTTGGTAGGGTCTATGATTTGTGTGTGTGCGTGTGTTGAATTTAGACCGCATTCACGTGCAATTGCATGCAGTTGTAATAAATAATTCTTCTTTTATACTTTATACATATTTACCATACGCCATACGTCCTCAATGTTCTCTGGCTTTGGATTTGTTTTGCTAATTCTTTTTCTTTTCCACACGGTTCGCGATTCTATTAACGATTCTCATCAGTTAAGAAGCCAACGGATTTTAGTGATTCAAATGAATGGAATGAATAGAGAAATAAGAGCAATAGCATGCATCAATACACCAAATGGATTTACCGAAAGAAAAAACAGTAAGCCACATTATTATTATTTTACAATGGCTTCTAAGATCCAATGTTGTTTTTTCATCATTCACATATTCTTGTTCTATTGAACGGAATAACCAGTTTCTTTCCTTCGTTTACAAGAACTAAAAAAAGAAGACAAAATATGTTGTTCAACGGAACAGAAACATTCAATAAACGGCAAACGGCATTTTTATCATCAGGAATATACACTATACACATCTTAACCTATTCGGTTGTATCGGCATTTCTTGATGAATGAATCTTATTTGAAACGTGTATAACATTGATGTTGAATGGCGAATGGCTGTTTTTCCTTCAATTTTTATTCTTGTTTCATTTTGATATTTTGCATAAAATGTACATTGTACAACCAATGTATAATGTATATTTCTACTAGCTTCCGCCGTAAATTGTTGACAGTGTCAACATGTCACAGTCCACAAAAACCCAAAGGCCTCGAACTGTGCATAGTTCATTGTTAAATTTAACTCAATAAGAACATTATTTTTTTGAATCGAATTGAATAAAGCTAAAAATCTATCTTCAGCGTCTGGCCAAACATCGTCGTTGTACAAATCTACCGATTTCTACATCGAAGTTGATATTTTCAAATGCAAACATTATTGAACATTTGTTTTGCCAGCATTTTGATGTTATTTGTACATTTTCATGGCTTCATATAATGCATTGTCGCAATGCAATACATTGGGCAGAAGAATTGGTGGTTTTACATTTGCCAGCCATTGCATGAAGTCTCCATTACGCAGTGGATCTCTTGTATTTGATTTAATATTTAGAAAATCAGTTTTGAGCATCAAATCGCTTACCCGTCAATTGAATTCGCGGCAAACGCGCGCTGGATCTTCCGAAAAAAAATATTTGAATCGATCGTTTATGCAAATAATGTGATTCGGGGAATCGAATATTAAAGATACTTTCCGCAATTTAATCGATTCGATTAATTAAGTCTGCGTCATATAAATTACTTCTCAATTTTTTTTTAATCACAAACTGTCGCATCTTGACCGGGGAAATGCACAACCGTTCAGTTTGAAAATCGAACTTTAAATGGATTTATAACAATGGGCTATTGTTTCACAGTAACTTAAAGACACTCCTGTGTCTTATGATGTACAGGAGCCAAATGATTTTAAAATCTTCAAAATCGATTGATGTAAGGTGTTGGAAAATGCATCAATCCGATTGCACATTCATATACATTGAAATTCTGATGCGTTTGAACCGTTAGACAATATTTAGTCAGTCTTTGATATCGATTGATTTTGATAGCCGAAGTGGAATGCAAATTAAGAATCATAATTGAATTCGTTTGGATATGCGAATTGCCATGTATGTGTGCAACAGTGTGTGCCATTTAACTATAACGCAAGGTCAGTTACGTATTATGACACTTGACAAATCGTTCTCATAAGAAACGGTTACGTTTGCATGATTTATCATACATATTACACAAAAAGATCAATCGCTATATTCATTTAAATTTAATATCATCGATGCTGATATCTCAGACTATTGTTCACCACCAATAGGCAAATTACAGATGCGAATGAATGATTAAGATAAATTCTTGTGGCCACAATTTTCCTGCTCCACCCGTTCAGTCAATAATGCATAGAAATATTATTCATTGATGTCGTGAGGATTATGGAAGAAAAATCAGATTGTGTACATTCGTATATGGATAGACTTTCATTTGGTCCAGTTTGAATATTAATATTATATAAATTTTAAACAGCGCATTTTGTCGGTGATGATGTGACTATGCTGAGAACTTTCCACACAACATAAGAAACACACTCGAAAAAGAATAATGAAATTCTATCGATCCATTCGCGCTTCTTTAGACGACACATGAACAGCATTTCATTTTTATATATTTCTATGTAATAAACGGTAACCAATTCACAAAACGCACACGTTTTTCAGCTCAGTCGACAATGTGTCTTTGTGTGTTTAGTCTTTTTCAGCAACCGAGCATTTGGATTTGGTTCCATTTCATAGTTCGCTATATTCGACTTTATGCAAATGCAAATGACCCCATGAGACGTACAAGATTTTGTTAAACAAGATTGAAACCGTAGTTTTACTTGTACGCAATTTGCCCGAGCTCAACCAGAGGATTTTCAGAAACTGTACACTGTATACTTCTTGTTGAATTATTATTACTTTTCAACGTGCGTTTCCATCCATTTGTTCAATTATTATCTCGTACCGTATCTTATATCTCTGTAATACCATAGATTCATTCAAAAGGATCTATTCGGTTTCTGGTGCATTTTTCTATCTGTAAAATCAACAGCGGCGGGTTATTGGGTATATTTGTTTCCGTGGTTGGTCGTCAGTCGGCCAATGCTATTGCACCATAAAATTTGATAGGCAATCGCCAGAGCTCAATACATTAAATAGATTAAAGTCTATACTTTTTCTCTCAGCCATTTTTTCAAATACTGACCACCTAGCGACCAATAAACCAATGATCATGAATCATGAATGTAGCAAAATAAGAAACTGATTCTAATCTGTCGAACGAATCAGAACAATAATTTTCCAGTAGGTTGGTGCATATGTGGTTTCGTACGGTTTAGTGGCATTGCTTAGATATAGAAAAATCCCCAAAGACCACCAGCAGTGGGATTTCTGTTATCCAATGAATTCTAATGGACATTTATGGCAAACATTTTGTACGAATTGCGAATGCATCTTGAATTCAGTAAAAAAAATCAGCACAGTGTCTTGGTTTTGTTATCACCGAGGTTGTTTTTAGAAATTTGTTTTCATGATTTTTCGAACATTGCACATTTTATCAAAAATATGTTGAAGCAAAAGATGAACCGTATGATTTGAGTGGTTGCGAATCCAAAATAACTTTAAACTACCGAAAACCTTTATGTTGTTAAGTGAATAAAATGATAAAATGAATGAAAATTCGATCTGGGACACAAAAAGTTGTAATCTGAAACATTGGTTTAATGTTTAACTCATGTTCTTCCCAATATAGTCCTGATTAGTACCATCCATTCCTCCATTCCTCCATCACTGACACATTATTTTATGGGAGAAAAATACACGCATACCGCATTCCAAATACCCATTTCCTTCATGTTGAAATTGGTTGAAAATTTAAAATGATTTAATGAAGTAAATATGAAAAGCTTCGAAAAGTTTTCTCCCAATATGGAGCCATCCATTGCAGTCGTTTTGGTGTCCTTTTGAGCAAAAAGAGCCATAATAATATGATATTTGTTGAGAAATAATGTTTTTACTAACTTTATGGCATAGATCATTGCCTTTTATTACACATGCCATCAGTTCGCATATGAATTTTAAATGTTGCCTGCAAAGTAACTGACTGGATAATACGACCGACAAGCAAAATTCTCATACCAAAAAAACAGAAAGAATGTGAATGATGGAAAATGCACACAGATACATGCAATATGCGCGCATTAATTTTTCATTCGAGCAAAATACAAAGTATATCCGTATATTTCATTTTGCTATTATTGTATATTATTTTGTTTGGCAGTTTCATTGTGTGTTCTAAATTCCAAAATTAAATGAGAAAAAAGAATCGGTATTTGATCCTTTGCTTTCAAACGTCAGCAGCTCACATCCAAACACCGTTTCAATTCGTTTTCAGTAAATAAAGTCTGACAATAAAAGGGAACGCATTTCAAATCAGGGATTTAACTTATTTTTCTTTTCTCGTCGTGTTCTGTTTGCATTATTTAACTCTTTACCGTTGTATTCACTGATTGAATATGCTTTCAATTTCGATTCTGCTCTGCTCATTTCCCTTGTTGTGCGATTTCTGCTTGCATTTCAACTCGATATAATATCCATTCAACCGTTCAACAAAATATTATCTCGTGTGTTCGCTGTTTGCTGTTCAAATGTATAATAAACATTATCTCATTCTTCTGAATTATTTTTTTTTGTGTAAAAAGATAGCAATGACAACAATGGCTTGAATAGAAATAGAGATTCGAACAAAACAGCAAAAAATATCAAATGAATCGAAATAAAAGAAATGATGAACATTTAGAGTTAGAAAACGGAAAGGAATTGAACAGCATGCAGTACAAAGAGAAAAAAATTCTAACTCCAAATATCATCATGGGTGGAAAGCAAAAAATATCAACCGGAGAAGAGAAGAAACCCGATGAAGAACAATTGCGATGAAAATAAAAATGAATACAAATCAAAAAAATTGTGAATAAATTGAATCGAATATGAGCAACAGCACCGATGGCAACAGACAACAGAGTACAAAGCACAACACAATAATAGAAGTAAATGTGCAAATATTATTTATTTTTTCAATATTCTTCTAACAATATTCGATTCGCACAAATAATAATCGTATGATATTGTTGATGATGCGACGAAAACACAATTGATGGTTTTATTTTAGCGTCGCTTGGGCGCCATCATTTTCCATCAACCAGGAAACCAAAACAGTTTATTTGAAATGAGAAGAAAAATGCGACCGCAAAATTCGAAACCGAACGGCTGCCAGATTTTGTAAAATTTTTCCATTCTGTCAATGTCAGAGAATTTTGTTGCAAGATAAGATCTGATTGGTGATTCGCCCATTTATAGGGGAAAAAAATTAACCTGAGTTTTACAATTTCACATTTGATTTTCCAAGCTGTTTTTTTTTCACAACATTTGTTACATTTTCATCATTCAATTTTTTTTTTTCGGATTGTCCATTTCCGGACCAGAGTCAATTGTTTCTACTTTGATATTCTGGTATTTGTTATATGTGTCATTTGATGAAAAATATGGCTGATTTGGACCAGAAAGGGTCTTTCAAAATCGAAACGAAAAGAAACAATGACAAAGAAATTAATCAAAATGCGCAGACGAATTTTAGGAATCAATGTGCATCATAACCAAATACAAAGCAAACATTGACAGATTATTATTATTATTATTAGTTATAACTTATAAGTGTCGGCGACGCTTTCCTCATGCCTTTGACGCCTAATATCATATATATTGAGAAAGTTCTTCCCAATTTCTCAGCCATGAACGTATACGACATTCATGTATCGTCAACATAATGTTGGTGTTGGTTTTTCTTCTACAATTCATAATAATAATTATGGTGTGAATGTGATGGCGAAATGGGCAGACGCACACAAACACCAATGTCTAAATTTTCATCGAACACAACCTGAAAATAGTGAAATGGATTTAGCTTTTTACAATTATTATTTTGTTCTCTTATATACCAAGACATCGCCGTCAAGTTTTATATGTATATGTTATTTTATCCATGTAATGGAGACCGAGTAGAAGTTAATGTCGCATAAAAGAAAGAACAAATGAAAGCTATACATTGAACATGCAAACATACTACATACACACATTCACAGTCTAATAAACTAGATGATTCGTTTTTTTCGCTATCAGCGTTGTCGGCGTCATCATGTTCGGGAAAAAGCTCTTTGTTATTTTTGTACACATATAGTTACAATATCCAAAGTCCAAACGTCTGGTAATATTTAGACTGTTTTCGTATTTTTTGGACATGGATTTCGTGCACTGTACATAATTGAGAAATTTTGCCACCGTCAATACATTGTTCAACTGATGTGCATGTGCTGGGTGTTTTTCACCATTTTTTATGTAATAAAGTAATGAAAAACTTTTATCCCGAACTCGAAGCACTCGTATGATTATGCGTGTTATGGAATGAACGGTTGGCTCTTGGGCTTTTCTGTTCGTATTCCGAATGTAACTACCGATTCTATTTTGTGATTGCGTTCGTTTTCCGTCTTCCTTTTTCCTTGCGTTTCGACATTATCACTAAATGCTCGACATAAATGCCCAAAATAAAGTGGAATGAACGAAGACTGACACAGTATAAATGTGTTTTTGAACCCACAAGTCATGAGCGGTGGGAATATGTTCTTCGTCACTTTCAAAATCGAGTATGAGAATGAAAAGTGGACATTCGTCTTTTTTCGACAGAAAGTGGGAACTGAACACCCCTCCATGAGGTTCAATGAAGCCTTTAACATTTGTTATTATTATTTTTTTTTATTTCGAATGAGCGATGAATATTTTAGCGTTTTTTTCACTATCCATTTGTCAAATGTGATAAGTAACAAGCCAACTAAGATAGAGATTGCTGACAAGTGCACAGTAAAACGGTTTGATTCATTTTGTATTTTGTATACGGAACGTCGGACGCATACACAAGAACCTAATCATTATCAAAATATAAAATACACAAAAAAATAAAAATTATGGTAGGCGATTTTGAGTTTGTGTTGCGTTATACATATTTTGAGTTTGTATATTTTATAATATTTGTTGTTGTCTGTTAGAAAAACGGTCTCCCATCGAATTTGCTTTTGTATGAATGTTTTGAATGGTTTTGTGAGTTTTGTATGTTTGATGTTTGTAATGTGTGAATTTCATTCTATTCTCAGTCTGTTTCCATTTAATGAAGACGAAATACGAATCTGTATTCAGGCCTCGTGTGCATGTAGAAAGAAAAGAAAGACACGGTACGATTACCTACTGTTCAATCGAATTCATCTAATTTTATTTATTATTTATTTTGATCTCTCTTTCTCGCCACGAAGCTTTCAGTTTGTTTTCGTCATCCTTATGCGCCTTACGGCTAATAATCGAAAGTTGGTGTTACGGCTGTCGCTCTGGCTCTTTCACACATTCGTGCTTTACGTCATACAGCGCGTAGGCACAATTTCCATCGTGAGCCTTTTTTTCTTGAGTCATTCATGTGTGTGTGTTAGAAATGGTTTGCTTAGACGCCAATAAGTTCGTCAATGTGTGCGTTCTAGAATTTCGTTTTCAGGTTCAAGGTCGTCAGTTCATTTATGTGAGTGGCGCACGTTTAACGACGTAATTTAGAACAAATGCTTTGGATATTCGGTGAAAAAATTCGGTTTTGTTTTTATTTTATGACATACAGTAAGCATTGATGGGATGATGGCTATTTCCGGTGCCATTCTTATCATTCGCACCCACAAAGTATGAATGATAATTAAATAATTACAAATAATTTGAATTAACGCTCGGATAACAGCGTCAATGTATATAAGGGGTTCAAGGCTTTACAGTTTGGAAAAAAATCAATCCGAGAGCTCGGAGACGCCCGACAATCGATCATCATCGAATAATGAATTGCATGACGGAAAAATGACTACAATATCATTCCACATCTTTACAGTTTCCATGCAAAAAGAAAGTCGAAATATTTGACGCGGCAACTGGATTCCATTTCAATCATTCAAGCATTTCAATGTATTTGAAACGTATAGAAAGCAACCAAAAGAATTTTTTCAAACAATTTTTTGTGTGCTCAATTTAATATAATCGTTTTTGTGGTTTCCATTCAATAAATCTGCTTTTTCTCTGAGAGGCAAAAGAGATGATGATGAAAAGAAAACTGTTCGATGCAGGTTGTCATGGAATTGGCGGTTTTTGAGGAAAATTACAATCGAAACAAACAAGGAAAAATACGAAGCAATCGAAGGTCGGAGTGAAAAATTCAGAAAAAATAAATTGGTTTTTTGGTTTGATGTGGTTGCTGGTCACAGATCAAATACCAAAAAACCAAATGCTCGAATGAAAATGTCAGCCAAAAAAACGTAAAATAAACTTCATCGAGAAGATTAACGTTTATACCCAATTTTTACGCATTATGTCAATGGAAATGCGGTTTTGTGGCTTGATATTGCTAACATGACTTATAAATTTATATATTATTTTTTCGACCGAATTGAGGCTGCATTTGTTGTTGAGTGACAGCCTAACGTAAAAAAAAGTTTCAAAATCTCTGAACATGTCAAAAACGAGACATTATTCTCGACGATGTTGTGCATTAATTTGCTCCCTTCAATTTCATTGATGTTAAAGAGAATTACTTTTATTGAATAGAAAACATGTTAAACGTGTGCATACTTATACTTATATTATTTAATGTGGGATACAGGCAAAAAAGATGTGCAAAGTTCAGAGAATAGATTTTCATTCGAACTGACGACCGACCGATTTTATTTGCACCACTGCTAAAACGCCTATATTCAATTGGATTCAAACGCTTGCATAAAATATAACACGAAAAAATGTGTAATTTCAACGAATAGCAGATATTTGAAAAAAATATCAAATTCAACTAGAAAACGGTATCGTTAAATAAAAATATTCACACCATTTCGTTTAACATTGAATGCATTCAAATTGAAAAAATGGAGCGAACCCCAGGCGGTCATGGTTTCACGGCGTTCGGTGGACATCAGGTAAGTTATAAATATATTAAGAATGGACAAGTGGGGCGAAAGAGCACGCATAACGCATAACTAGGCCTGCTATTCGGAAATTAGACATCAGAAGTAAATTTACCATCAAGAGGTAGGAATATGGGTGGCTTAGCAGGAATTCTCAGAAATCAATCATTGATTGAATGATTTAAAAATACTTTTGAAATGTTTATCAAAAAAATTTTTTTTGAAAAAATTTAGTTTTGATTTTCCTCATCGTCACTCAAACAAATAGCGATTATTTCACCAAGTTCCGAGAGCTTATTATTTTTCGAAGACGCCTCCAAATTATACTTTCGGCATTTTTTTTGATTGACTGGTTGAGATCGATGCAACTCATTTTGAAATTAGTCCTGACTGAGATCACTAATTTTTAAATTAGTTCAGGCTTCAATGTTTTGTTCAAATATATGATTTTTGTTCGTGTAAGTCGCGTTTATAATGGAGGAGATTCTTTTTGTTGGTTTGAATGACGCTCAAACGCAATGAGTCATCGGTCAATTTGATTTCGAATGAAATTAAATACACGGATATCACCAAAAGAAAAATGAATCGCAATTTGAATAAGATGAGTTCACTACGAGATAAAAATCAAGATAAATAAAAAATGATCAATTGCACGTATTTTCGAATTCAATTCGTACTACGTTTTCATTACAATAATTTTCAAACTTTAACCGCCAAAAAGAAAAAAAGTAGGAATATCAAGTAACTGGTAGGAATGTGTCTCTGAAAGCAGGAAATTCCTTCCAATTCCTACCCGGATGGCAGGCCTACGCATAACTAATTTTATTTACATTACATTTTCTTCGGGCCATGACGGAAACCTACCTAACGTTTACCGAACGATGTAAAACCATGACCGCCTGGGACATAAAAAGTAACAGAAGTATTCTTTCGAAGAAGAAGAAGAAAATTCAATAAAAATGGCAAAAGATTGTGGAAAATGGAAAATCGAAATTATACGAAGGCGGCAGAAGCCTTGATTTGAAAATCACGGTCACTCAACTTTCACCTAACAGCTTCCAAATATTTTTCGGATATCGCATCGTCTCCTGAATCGCAAACGGTAACAAAATAATAAGTTCAACAAATAACAGGTACCTGATACCATTTAGTGCACACATATTCGCAACCTAGCGCCATCATATCGACAACTGCTATATAGTGATAATATTCATTTTCAATGGAATAGCAAACATTTCTATATATTTTAGTCAAATGAAATTCTCGATTGTTTACTTAGAAATCAAGTTTTTAAGGTTGAAGGGAACATTTTCAATTCGTATCAAATATACTATAAAATAGAAATAAAATAACGTCTTCTCAGCGTTTTGAAAGAAAATTTGTATATGCAGCAGGCACCTACATGTTTCTCTCGTTAGACGTAATTTCCGAGCCGTTCACATACATTTACAGAGAGTGCCCACCGAATGACCTACCAATTGAACATCAACACATTTGCTGGGTGACTACCATATATTGTGATGATAACCGTTACGTTGCAGACACCGGCCGCAAATGAAAATGTCAATGCAATAAAACACAAACACTATGAACATTTTCGATGGATGAAGTTTGACACGCATTCCTTCCACCGATTACAATAATAATTGAGATCGATGCAACTCATTTTGAAATTAGTCCTGACTGAGATCACTAATTTTTAAATTAGTTCAGGCTTCAATGTTTTGTTCAAATATATGATTTTTGTTCGTGTAAGTCGCGTTTATAATGGAGGAGATTCTTTTTGTTGGTTTGAATGACGCTCAAACGCAATGAGTCATCGGTCAATTTGATTTCGAATGAAATTAAATACACGGATATCACCAAAAGAAAAATGAATCGCAATTTGAATAAGATGAGTTCACTACGAGATAAAAATCAAGATAAATAAAAAATGATCAATTGCACGTATTTTCGAATTCAATTCGTACTACGTTTTCATTACAATAATTTTCAAACTTTAACCGCCAAAAAGAAAAAAAGTAGGAATATCAAGTAACTGGTAGGAATGTGTCTCTGAAAGCAGGAAATTCCTTCCAATTCCTACCCGGATGGCAGGCCTACGCATAACTAATTTTATTTACATTACATTTTCTTCGGGCCATGACGGAAACCTACCTAACGTTTACCGAACGATGTAAAACCATGACCGCCTGGGACATAAAAAGTAACAGAAGTATTCTTTCGAAGAAGAAGAAGAAAATTCAATAAAAATGGCAAAAGATTGTGGAAAATGGAAAATCGAAATTATACGAAGGCGGCAGAAGCCTTGATTTGAAAATCACGGTCACTCAACTTTCACCTAACAGCTTCCAAATATTTTTCGGATATCGCATCGTCTCCTGAATCGCAAACGGTAACAAAATAATAAGTTCAACAAATAACAGGTACCTGATACCATTTAGTGCACACATATTCGCAACCTAGCGCCATCATATCGACAACTGCTATATAGTGATAATATTCATTTTCAATGGAATAGCAAACATTTCTATATATTTTAGTCAAATGAAATTCTCGATTGTTTACTTAGAAATCAAGTTTTTAAGGTTGAAGGGAACATTTTCAATTCGTATCAAATATACTATAAAATAGAAATAAAATAACGTCTTCTCAGCGTTTTGAAAGAAAATTTGTATATGCAGCAGGCACCTACATGTTTCTCTCGTTAGACGTAATTTCCGAGCCGTTCACATACATTTACAGAGAGTGCCCACCGAATGACCTACCAATTGAACATCAACACATTTGCTGGGTGACTACCATATATTGTGATGATAACCGTTACGTTGCAGACACCGGCCGCAAATGAAAATGTCAATGCAATAAAACACAAACACTATGAACATTTTCGATGGATGAAGTTTGACACGCATTCCTTCCACCGATTACAATAATAATAAATAATTGATTCTATCGAGCTCACAAACATTTTTCAATGCATATAATTCTCAACAAAATAATAATCAATTTGAGGTTCCAGTGTGTTCGAAATTCAATGAATTATCAGAATTTCGTTAGTGTCGCTCCATCGGCTCAATTTCGCAGCCCAAATAGTATAAATTCAACGGTGGAGAAAAAAACCTCCGCCAAATTCTGATTTGTGAAATAAATTCAAAGCAACACTTGGCTTTGGGCTCAAAAGCAAACAAAGCTAAACCAAGAAAAGACTGAAACAAACGGCGCATCATCTTTTGTGCAATTTTTCACAATAAAATCATTATTATCATATCGGAGGGAGTTTGTTCCCAAGTTATTTAGCTCTGTTCATTCAATTTGATATCTTCTATTTTATTTCATTTTGTGATTGTAAGAGAAACAACGAAAAGAAGAGTGCTGTCATGGCCATTGTTACATTTTTGTTTATTTTATAAATTTGTCTGGGTCTGATGCCTCACACAAGTTTATTGCATTTATCCCAGTCTCTTGATGAAGCGTATTTAACGTGTTTGAACATGTACTATCGGAGTAAATGTGTTTGATGTTTGCACAGTTGATATGAAAAAATGTAAACGATAAACAGTGAACACTTGAATTGGTATTGGTATATATAGGAGCAGCGACAATGCATATTCATTATTCCCATTTTCATTGGGAAACATTTTCGCTCGATTTTAAGCTACCTCTTTTTGTGTGAAATCATCAATTTAATAGCGAAGGAAATCCACTGCAAACACAAAGTTCGAAAATGTAGCAGAGAACAGTTCTTAAGAAAAATCGAACTTGAAGTTTCTCACTGTTGTGCGTGCATTATAAGCGTGGGATGTGTAGGCATTATGCTTGATGATCAAACATAATAATAATTTTAATATTTTCATGTTTGAAGCACAATAAAAAACCAAAGCAGTACATTGCGCGTTTCGGTAGTTGATGTCACTTGTTTATTCAATTTTTATGTTTAAATTTGTACTTTACACGCATCAATATCACACAATATCGCTCAATGGAAATTACTTTTTATCATTTGGCGTATTTGTACTGTGCACCTCGTTTATTTTTGCATATTATTATTTCTATTTGGGTACAAACACGCTCTGCGATGGTGTGGCTCGCGTGCTATGTACAAAACACAAACAACAATGATTTGCGTCATGAACGCTACATGCAGTTAACAGTGAACAGCAAGCAGCAAGCAACCGTTTGCATTGAGACCATTTCGGAATATTGAACAAATAAGTGACAAATAGAATGGAAGAGTTGACTTTTTTTCATTTCTCGGCTCTTTTTGAATCGAGGGAAAAAAATGTCATCGAATGAATGGCCCATTCGAAACAACGTAAGCAAACTTCCATTGAAAACGAAATTCAAGTGTATCAATATAATAAATAATATACGACACCATCAAATGTAGTGAACTCGTATGCGATGAATGTTTCATATGTTTATTGAATATATTTGGCGACAGCCTTTATGTTTTGCCCAAGGCATTTCCATTTTGGGGCTTCTTCTCAAAAATACCAATCATCGACTTTATTTGTGTAGTCTAATCGTTATGCCGCACGTGTTACATTGTCTTAAAGCGTTTAAATGATATTATTTATTTGGACAGAAAAAAATTTATGAAAAAACGACACTCAATCGATCACAGAAATAATAATAATGATGACGATGATTGCATTTAAAATGTGTTTTATTTGCAAAAAAGCCGAAGAAAAAAATAATCAAAATAATGGCCCTGGGCTTCGTATGCTCTCTAACTATGCAAAAATGCCCATGCAGGGTTATATAAATTTAACAATGAGATAGGTGCAAAGATGAGAATATGTCGACATCGAATCAATTGAAGCAAACAAACAAAATAATAATAATAATATGAATAATAAAGATGATACGACAAACAAAATTTCGATTTATTGAATTATTGAACTTTGTGAAACGTTGAACGAACGCATATTTTGCCCTATCGATGCTCTGCACTCAACACTCAACACATTGGTTACAAGAATCAGAAACTAAATCAGACAATCGCATTCCGTACAAAAAAATTTTTTTTTATTATTTATTCATAAATCATTACTAAAATCATAATACAAAACTTGATATTTTCAAGGCCTTTGAACTTCTTGCTGCAAATTACTCTGTCATCAAATCGACAACATCGTCATTATTTTCGCTTTTGCATAGTATTTTTCATCATTTCAATTTGATTTCTTGAAGAATTAATTTTTGCATTCGCATAAATGGACTCAAATTATGTGATGATCAACGAGCAAGCAACAATTGAGTTGATCATGGGAAATAATCGAAGATTGTCGGTCATGTTGATTGCAATTGTAATTGAGGTTGGGTGTACGATGCGCTGTACGCATGTGAATTATGATTCAAATTTCGAAGAATTCTCACTGACTGTGATATCAAGACATTGAGAATTCCGAAAAAATAAGGGAGAAAGAGACAGTGACAGCGAGGTGAAGGATGAAAAATAAAGAATATGAGAATGTGACTATCTAATCATGGGCATAACAACACCGGATGAATTTAGCTTATTATTGACACTCACAAATTATCGCTTAATTTGCATTGAGGACTGAACTCTCTGTACGCTGTTTGGTGCTCCTTCGGATTATTTATAATACCGACTTGTTGTTGAAGGTTGTGATGATACGTTTGAAAATTTTGATTACTTTATTTAAGCGATGAAATGATTCGAATAGCGAATACAATATTATTCAATGCCATTACCAGTGTCAACGCCACTCCATATTTATAACAATAATAAATAATTGTAATTTGAAACTGTTCGCATTGTTAAATATATTATCTAAATATATTCGCATTGAAAGTGAAATCATCACTTTTTCTCAAACGCAACGAAACTCACACAAGTGTAACTGCGATTCGATTTCTGATTTAAGTTTGGCTTGTCATTTCGTTGCAATTTTAAAATTAAATTTGGTTGAAACAGAGCGAGAATTTTAAAAGATTCGATTAAATGATGAAAGAAAATCAAGGAACAGAGAAGCCATTTACAATGGCTATTTGTGGATTACATAAGTTATTTCAATTGAATTGTCACTATAAAATTTTCCGTATTTGTGTTTTTTTCATTATAATTTTCTATTTTCAGAATATCTGCATAATAAGCTTGCGACAATGGATAATCTTTACTGTCAATTTATGCAAGGCAATTCAAATAAATGCACAATGCACATTTGTGGCCACTCTTTTTAGTTCCAGCTGTTGAAAAAATGATTTCAATGTATTTGTGACACAGACTTCGTCATTCATTGCATTGTGTTCTATTTCCTATCTATTGAGCACGCAAAATAACGCACTCTGTGGCCGACCGACAGCTTGCAGGAAACAATTCTTTTTCTTTTTTGCTTTGTCGCTCTCTTTTCATTCCAAATTATGCAATTGAATGGCTGAATGATTTCAATGTTTCATTTTTATTGTCCACAAAATGTGAAAAGCGAAAAACATTTGCAACCACATCGTTAGAAGTCAGAACGATATAATGTCAAATACCATCGATGATTGAGTTGCCACACAGACATAGATCAGGTTTGCACATTAATACGGGAAAAATATGCGACAGCTGACAACAAAACCGAATTTAGAAAATGTTATTCATTTTGTGGCGTTGGTTTAATGGCCTTGATGACAACTATTAACAATGAATTTGCTCGTGGCAAATTGCAAAAAATAATGTTAATATACCAGAACAAATTTTTCGCTAAAATTTGGCCAATGAAAAGTATATATGAATATAAAAAGGTTTTACGGAAGAGCTTATGGCTCTGCGTATTATACAAACATGTATATGTGTGGCTTTAATTTCGCTGATTTATCTAAATGGAAAACAAACAATGTTGAAGTGTCGGTCAGCCTGACCGACTTCGGTTTGCTTCAATTTTTTTTGACGGCAAATGGATTTCTGTGTGGTAATGTAGTTTTTGTTATTTTGAAATTACTAGTCGTTTACATTGTGCACCCAATTGATTTCCAATTTTGATTCGTCAAATTCAGACTTCTGTCGGATGTGTCAGCAGTCACTTAAAACGTTAAGAACGTGAACTTCACACGAAATTATTCACATGTTTGATGTTGAGCAGTTGAAAGTATTTCAAGTGCACAGTTCCTCAATGGTTTCATTTGATATAAATGTTGTTTCAAATCAAGAAATTAATTTCTTTTGACAATCAATCTCAGCAACGGAACCCACGATAGCAAAATACATCGAATAATGTTCAATGGAAAAAAGAAAACGAAAACTGAAGCGGCTTAAGTGCTGATCAGAATCGAATCTCCAACGACACAGACATACTGTGAAATTCATTTTTCTATTGCATTTAATACGTCAAAATGGAGAATTGCGCTTGTTGTTTAAAACAACGCTTTCATTGGAGATTTGACGTGAAGTAGATGAATTATTTCCAGTTTAATATGAACATTTCCTTTTATTGCAATTGGCATCGAACATTTTTTCTGAAGCTGTTGTTTATTCAATTTGCTTTGAAGAATAAGATGCGTTAAGATTTAAGATGATACAGGGGAACAAGAGCAAAAAACACAAGACAAAAGACCGAACAAATTACAAATACGATTCTTGATTCTACGACAACGTTCATGCTGATTTTATTGCATTTGATTCCGATCAAAAACATGCATATATCTGATTTGGCCCCTTCCAGCTTCCATCAACCCGAAAAGGTTCGTTCAATTCCGACCTCACGAGCAAAACCATGAGCATGACATGTGCCAACTATGACAAAGACAAAATAACAGTGTAACGCTCGAAAATGCTCTGTCGGTGGTCGATGTTCAAGCAGTGCATCAGTTCTTTATTCATTCTCTATTGAAGGAATAAATTAATTGAGGAAAAAATCCATGAGGAAAGAATGACCATCAATGGTAGATAGAGTTTATTATTGAACAAACATCCGAAGGGGAGCCGTCAATTTCAGAAAATTAAGTAAAAAAATGAAAGAAACGAAACATTCATAATAATCCAGTTAAGGAAAGTTCCTTGAATTGAATCAAATCGTTTCGAATGCGTTGGTGCACATTGCGCAGCTTTGTGAACTTTTTGTATTGCTGTCACTTATTCACATTTAATGGTGACTAATTGCCAGCTAACGTAATAATTCATACACTGAACAACTACATTTCCAAATGAATACTCCTAATTAACAAACTTTAGAACAATATTTGCAAGCGGAGAGCTGAGAGAGCTAACAAAGGAAACCGCGAATCGAAAACGTACATTGCCATCACCATATGTTCATTGGTTTTTAGTGCACATTAAACACAAATTTTATAGCGTTCATGCACTTTTTTATGGATCGACGGGCAACAGCGATGATTCAACTAATTAAATACTACAAAATTATTGTTCGGCCCATTTTATTCCTGATAATTTGCTAATTTGTCCAGAAAACCAATCACTCAAAGCAATTAAATAATAATCACAAAGTCCAAACGTCGCACGTCGTCGCTCATTTTTATTCAGAAAACTCACAACTCGCGATATATGTATGTTAAAACATTTTGTTTTATTATTGACCAATGCGATGCCAACGAAGAGCTATAGCGTTTGGGTGTTATTCATTATTTATCATCATTTCATCTCAGTGTGTTTTTCATTTTGTTCTTTTTTTCTCCTCTTGCCTTTGGGCTCTTTGTATAATATTTGCAAAAATTGTTATAACTTGATTCTTTTCTATATGCTTTGCACTTCCATGTCATAAATTTTATTTATTCTCAATTGCAAATATCCCGCTAAATGTTTATTATGTATGCGATGTATATTGCGGGCAACCGATGATGGATTATGGATGTGGAACTTCACCGGCCATGAAGCCGATCATATTATTATATCGATGCACAATTTTATGATCGGTAAAACAATCATCAACCAGATATATGGTATATGACTATAGCCGTAAAATCCAAAAATAATTTCACTTTCATGCTAGCCATCAACCATCGGCCACATTTACAGCTTTGTTTAGTAAACTGAATTTATTATTTGTCTTTATTTGCTATTGCTCTTCTCCTCAATCGGGTAAATATTTTATATTCAATTCGAATTTATTTGCGAATTTATTCTTGATTGAATTTCATTGGATGAGAATCTTGCGCGATTTTTTTTTAGCATCAGCGTTCAGCGTTTGATTGACGTTAAATCTATTTTAAAGAGAAAAAGCATCACCTGCATAAGATCTTCACAGCACTCAACATCTACAAGATCTAAATTTTAATTTATTATTTTTTCCCATTAAAATCCAATTTGTCCGATCTTCGAAATGGTTTTATTGTTTTTATAAATGGATTATTATATCCTTTAATAAGGGAGTTTGTTGTGGCCTTGTGCCATGAATCCTGTGCTGTGCAACGATGGTCGATTCAGAATTTAATAGCACAATTTATATTCATAAGATATTATATTCGGGTGGTGGATGTGATACAATGAAAATTCATCGTCGTGTTGTCCATTAAGTTTTAACAACAATCGGCACCAACCTCGTCTATTCTTCTCAACATTTCTGTAGCAATAGCTAAAGCTTTACCTAAACGACAAATGACCCAGATATACAGTCTCACCACACCGACAATGATTGATGGTTATTGATGAGCAAGAAGTGATTTAAACATGCACTTTTCCCGAAACATTGTTTCCGAAAATCGAAAATCTAGAAAAGAAACTTTTTTGCATCGGTAATGCATAATGCATGATGCATTAGTTGTATCAATCTCCAATTTCGTACCCTGAAGCATTCATGGTTCTCCTTGTTGAATTATGCACCATCTAATTTTCATATAAAATCAAAATAGCTCACACCAAACACACTCACACCAAGTGTCATATGGAAAATGAAAATTACATTCGTTTGAAGATTCGCATTCTTTTAAATGAGAATGGTTTTCAGATATGTTTTATCATGATTGAAGATTGAGAATACATTGGCCCAACACATGTACGTGGGTTATTTCATTTCGGTTTATGCATGCAAATTGTAAGTTCCATTGAAGGAAAATGCAACAATATAGTAAACTCATTGAAGATGTTGCAGCAGAAGACAGCAATAGCCGAGCTTTTTCCAGTTTCACATCTGGATTGGGAGCTGGTTATCTGAATTTGCTTCACACACAGGTGAAGCGTACTTTATGGCAATATTTTCGTTCGTTGAATTGCAATCTGTTTGAAATTTCCTTCCTGCGGATATTGGAACAAAATAAGCGATTCGCATGAAGCAAAAAAAAAAGCAAAGAGAAAATTAAAGCTGAAAACACCTGCAGTGTTGACTGTCAATTTCGAAAAGGATGTTCTTTGCATCCGATCTATTTGTATTATGCGGTGTTGTCTGTTTAACCACAACATCAATATCAACATTTTCAACAGCATCGTTCATCTTACCGTTGGTGATTTTCACGGATTTTTCACTCATTTTATTTACTGGATTGCGAAAAAGCTTTGAACATGGTAGAATCGCACACACACACATATACCGAACAGCGAGTAAACCAATTTACAAAAGAAAATTCGAGAGAAAGCATTGAGAATAAACTGAATTGAAAAAGGAAATGAAAGGCGTTTGTTTTTCATTCTTTAGAATTTTTCAAATGGTTGCATTTGTTGATCATAATGTCGGATTTAATTTACGAGAACATCAAATTCTCTACATCCCACGAATTCAAAAGTGCATTGTACATACTTCCTTTGATTTTTCTACCTTTTCACTTCATATTTGCCATCGTCATTTCGTTCACGCCGGTTTTGCTTCTTTGCTGATATTCGACTCTAAATTAAAAGTGTTAAAAACATGGTTTCCGAAACGATGAATACCGAACAAGTTCTGTGTCATGCACACACAACAGCGAACAACAAATCGATTTGAGGTATACATATTTTCGTCAACAAATTTCACCTGCTCGTTGAATTTTCCAGCTTTTTAGAATAATGAATGGTATTAACAGAGGGCCATGCAGATATGTGTGTTATGGAAGTCGGATGATGTCAAAAATAAAAATGAAAATGAGCGCTAAGAAGATGAGCATTGAGCATTGGCGGAACAAATAAAAAACATTGCTGTTTGAGACCATGAAACAGAAAGTTTTTAATTAAATTGTTCATCAAAGCTTCAATTTCTTTTCTGTTCAGTAATTCAGTGAGCATCATGAGAAAAACAATAAAACATATTTAGAAAAAAAAAAGGAGAAGAACGATGAAAAGAACAGAAGCCATTAATGAGATCTGCTACAAGAGACTACAAAAAGTTTCATTTTCATTCAACACCTTAGCATGGCGTTCATATCGAGCATATTTTTGTTCATCATCAACCGAAACAAGCATTTATAAATGTATACAGTTTGCAATAAACCTACGGACACACAAACACGATACACACATCCGAATCAGGGGGCCGCCAGATGAAAACGGGGTTGAAAAAGAAGGTTCAAACTTTCGAATAACTTTGAACTAATTACGCGAGCAAATCCTAGTACTTTTTCCTTCATTGAATTCATGGATGTTTTGTAAGCTCATGAAATGACTAATTCAAAAATTTATTATCAAAAACCAAACCGTTTGCTTTGTCGACCATTATTCACGTTGGTATCCAAAAGAAATGCGATTACAACTTGTAAATGTTGATCGTTGTTTGATAAGAAGACTTCGTCCAGTTATTGTGTTAGAAACCTTTTTTTTGTTTGCATTTATGCTTTTTTCGTTAAATATGTACATGTACAAAAAAAAAATACCGAAAAGTTCACCTTCTCGTTGAGCAATTGTGTTGGCAACTGAATAAAGTATTCATTTTCAATATTGACCCACAGCCATCCATTTCATTTGGAATGCACACGAACATCTACTAAATCGTATAACATCACAAATATAATAATAATCAAACAAACAAAACTCCATCAATTTGCCTGACGTGTCCTGAGCTGTAATTTCGTCTTCGGAGTTGAATGTGTACTTTGTATTTGTTTCGTTTTCTCAACTTTTCATTTTTTTTCCAATATTTAATTTTCATTCAATGAAAATTTATTCTATTTCTTCAATCATCTTTCGTATGTTGGAATGTGTCATCATGTGTCATGTTCAGGATTTTCCCTTGTGCTTTCATCCATTCGTAATTTCGTTTTGCTATCAAAGCATGAAGTATGCCCATCGCTCATGTCCATACTTTACAAAATGTGATTACAAAGATTTAAGCGATTACCACACCGGACTGCACCACTCCCGGTTTCTTTATTTGCGGTTGTCATTCTCTCAATGAAATCACTCAAACGAAATCATGACTATTTCTCAATGATCCGAGTCGAATTATTTTTAGATTTCTTTCATGAGCAATTGCGTTGGCGAAATAAATTTAATTTTAAATGGATAAAATTGATCGTTTTCCAGGTTTGTAACCGCAAAACTCGAATTGCTTCAATGGCCATATTCGCAGTCGTACAAATACAATAAATAAATCCATATGTTATCTTTTGATTGGCGAAATTCTCAAACGAAATGGAATTGAATGACAAAGTTCTACCGAAAATAAAACTTTTTTCATTAGTTTTTCTGTGTTCCAATTTCGATTTAAATGTTGATATTACTTGTACCTTGTGCTCGTATATTTTTTAAATAGAAAATTAAAATTCCGACAAAGTATTATTTTGTTGATTTTTTTTATTGTTCGTTAGTTTGTGTTTTTCGTGTGTGATGCATCAATGCCAAGCAGGTATAAAACATACGTACGGTTGGAGGGATCTGTCAAACAATATGTTATTTACTTGGCTTAACCTACATTTAAATCGACTGGAAATTTTATCAAATCGAAAACAAAGAAATTACGAGAGGAAAAAAATGAACAACGAAAGCAAATCAACAATGCCAAATGCTGAATTTATTATTTGACAGATATGGCGGCTCCATTTACGTGTACAATGTATAATCTTTATTGCTATTGTATGAGTTTTTCGAATATAATTTCGGTTTTCGCCCGCATTCAGCTCGTATTCACACACATTTTCAAAGGTTTTCGAATTGATATCTCGACGCATCACCAAAGAGGCATGTAAATAAATTGAGTAATCGATTCGGTTCTGCGGTTGTTTTTAATTTTCAGTGCGTGTATTCGATAAAGAAAATTTTAAATTCAAGACTTTTCAATGGCGATTCCGAATTTAATGCATATATCAATGGGAGTGATTCATGAATGTTCTTCCTACAGGGCTAACTCGAGCCGATAGTTGTCGATGAAAAGTCTTTTACCAAAAATGAACACATTATTTTATGAACAAATATATTTTCTATGCTTAGTGGAGTGCTATAACTGGTGGCATTTAATTTATTTACAATGAATGAAATTGTTGTTTTATCTTTCGAATAATATTAAGTAGTACGAAGTAATTGGTTATAATTTACCTGGCTCTTGTCTTTTGTCTGAGATGCGCGTATGCGAAAGGCAATTAACAATAATTCACTTGTTGTCAACGCAATTTTTATAATCATTTTCGATAATGATTATTAATTTAATTACTGAATAATAAAGAAAAAAATGTTAACTCAATTTGGATCCCATATGCTCAGACCGTATAATTTGCATTATACATGAATGCTCAAAAGAATGCACAATGCACAATGCACACCCTCAAACGATCAATAATAAAATTATGCAATTGAAGGAAAAAGAAAGTGTTGACGTTGAATTTAGTCAGTTTCGGTTTCGTTTTCATTTAGCCACAATGCATGAATCATGCCAAGTGCGAAGTAAAAACACAAAAACAACATAATACTCAATACCCAGTATAATACGTATCATATGAGAGCGCATTTCATGATCACGCCAACAAAACAATATTGTGCTATTAAATTTTCTTTTCATTCAAAAAGCTTAAACACCAGCTCCGATGCATGTAGTTGTTGAATTGATTAGTTATAATTCTTTTTTTGAATATTCGTGAGAAGTAGCAACGATCGATTCGCGGAACAAGAAAATGACTTGTTCGCAAATTTTTCATTTTGACTATGAACGTTGCTTTTTTTGCTGCATTCAAATAATATTGCATTCAACAAAGTGAAAAAAAAAAATGAAAAAAAAAAAAAGAATTTATGCAGGAAGGAGGAAGAAGACAGAGAATAATAAAAAAGCAGCGGTGAGTCAAGTGATTTTGAATAGGACTGTAAAAGCACATTGCAAACGAATATGAATAAGCCACCATAGTATTGTGTATTAACAAAGTGACCCACTTTACATTCATCATTGACCTGATTTTTTCGAACAATTTTTTTGCACGAATCACGCATACGAATGGCTTGCCTAGCTTTTCAATAAAATGGCTTATAAGCGCCAACAACCAACCACCATCATAATTTCATTTTCGTTTGGGATTTTCTCGATACATTTTTCTCATTTCGATCGTACGCTGCCAATAGTATTACTGCCACTGACTATCGACTACGCCAATATGATTAGAATAAGGAAGAAGCGAAAATTACTTGTGAAAAAAAAAGATCAACGGATCAATGGTGGGAATATCACGAACTGTGAGCTTGTCGAATAAGTAACTGATTATCGAATTGACGATTTGACTCTCATCAACCATTATCACGAGCCTACGGATATCAATCCACCAATATCATCTGAATTGCAATGAAATTGATTGAAAATCAATTGTTGTTTGTCGAAAATCTCAAATGCAAAAAAGAAACGAAATATTTTTTTCAATTTACAAAAATTAACGCATTCACTTAATAGTCACTGAAGATGAGAATTGCCGATTGGCAAATTGACAATAATTCAAGGCAGCAATCAGCTGTTTCTCTCTATTTTGCTTCGTTTGAACGAAACAGCTAATGCAATGCACGGAAATTCAATTCATCAACCGAGTGAATAGAATAACGACAGCAACGGCCAATAAAAAAAACGGCGTCGCATATGCAATACTTATATTATGACAACGGTACCTTGCGCAATATTTGCAATTTAAAATGCAATTAAATTTGAACATTTTTTCTGTTTGAATGGAGATAAAAACTACAAAAAAGCACACTAAAATTAATTAAATAATAATCATGAACATGCAAAAACGAAAACATTTTTATCGTTATTGCGAATAGCTTAAAATGGCATTAACTATGCATATCAGTACCCTATGCTTTCAATACAATTTTAATTACAACATTATTTTTTTCTCTTCATTTTGTTGATAATCGAAAACATTCCGAATGAAACAAATCTGTCTGAAATTGGAATGTTGATTCGTTTTTCATTCAATTGTTCAAAAACGGACAGTTGGATACTACAATTTACTGATTCTATAATAAGAATTACTGCCGGATGTGGGCATTTATTCATCCGATAATCGAACAAATGCCATGAGTGAAGCACTTTTAAAATCCATTTTCTGGATTCCGATAGCCGATAGCAAGCAGTTGTATAGGCGAACGGAATGAATATAGCGTATTCGGAGCGAGTGTTAAACAAAAAGGGCGAGATGTTGTTAATTTACTGCAAAAACTCTTTTGAAATTGAAAGAATGCCGAGCTGGGAGATAAAACAGCACTTGATTTATCTTTAGGTGACGCAAGTGCTTTCGAAATGTGTGCGAATAAAAATAACGAAAGAATTGTGAATCCATATCATTAAAGCAGTGAATAAAACATTTTCGTACATTCATGCATCGAATTCACTTGAAACCAAAAACGATGATCGGGTTCATTGGTGCAATTCGGTGATGTTTTATTCGAAAACTTGATGATATTCAAATCGAAACAATTTGTCAGTTCATCTTTCAAACTAGATTCAAAATGGATTTTAAAACGTTGACTCTTTATCATTCGTTTTTCGTTAGTGGTATCGTGCAGGAAACTTATAAATTGGGATCCATTTTTTCAGTTTATAGCAACATTTCCAACCATTTGGAAGGTACTTTTAGTATTACTTTGTGTGTAATGTGTGGAAGATAATAATAATGATAATGATGTAGTTGTCAGTTGTCAGTTGCCAAGCAAGTATCCAATAAAATAAACTGAAACAAATTTTCAAAAAGAAAGCGCACAAATCCTTTTAGATTTTAATGTGCGTATATTGCATGGTAATTTGATGGTTGTTCCATGCACAGTTCATAGATGATTCCATTACTTGTATCATTGGCAAATACATAGTTTCATAACCAAAGGCAACATAAAAGAATTCAATCGCTAACACAACTGTGCAATTTTATTCTGTATTGTACCAAATGCATCGATGCAGTTGGTCAGGAATCCGAATGAAAAGGTTCACGATAAATCATAAAGGATGCAATACATGCATTTGATGAATGGATGTGACACAGTAAGCAAAGTGTGCTCAATGATGCGTTTCGATCAATTCGGTAAACAGTAAACAGTAAACATGTATAGATTTATAGATTTATCCTATTACTGTATTAATGTAATATGATACAAGTTACCATTACAAACTGTATGCAACATACAGTTATATAACTGTATAAATGGTTTGACATTGTCACAGTGCACCAATCACTGGTTTTCCTTATGAAGTTTTTCAGTGTTTGATATTCTCTAGTTTTCGTACACAAATTTTAAGCTATTTTTCGCCACTCTCACGTTTTCCGGTTCAAATTCGCCACTCTCCGCTTTACTCTTCCGGTTTTGTTTAACGGTAAGAAATGTTCAATGTTGTCAGACGTTCGATGTTTTTAAATGGAAACATCTCGCCCTTTCCGTTTTACATTCGCCCCAGATGCTCTTACTTGCTCACTTGCTAAACAATTCAATAGATTGTTGTTGTTGTTGTTGTTGTTGTTGTTAATTCAGTACCCATCTCATTCTGACATGATGGCCATCGCAGCATATATATAATTTTTTATGCATTTGAACGGTGCATACTTGATATCATGGCATGAAGTTTATAATATTTTAACCGATTGCACCTAATATTGTATAGTTTGAATGTTAGGTGAATGTAAATATTTGAAATTTAAACGAATAAAGCTGAACGAACGGAAAAAATAAACACACACATATATCGATCCACACGAAAGAAGAAAAAAAAAATGGCGAGTGGAAAACCAAACACGACAACGACAATGAAACTAAGTGCAAGTGCAAGTTGTATAATAATCATGAACAGAATATCGAACGCCGTACGGACGGATTGCAACAAGACAACATAACCGTTGCTTAGCCCATTCTTTGAAAACGATTTCATTTGACTCTTTCTAACATATTTAGTCGGAAAACGGTATGTGTATGGTTTATGGTGCATGCACGTTGCTGTTTATTGCTTCACCTTTGAAACACGTTTTCAGCTTCAATTCAACATTGAAAATAAAAAAAGAAAATAAAAGGCGCTTATGTTTTGAACATTGGTTTTTCGCGTATAACATTTTTAATTTACAACAATGTTGTTGTTGTTGTGTTTTTTTCGTACCTGACGCTGTACACTCGGTGCAGTATGCAACTCATGTGCCTTGTAAGTACATATCATGCTGAGCTGATCAAATAATATGTGTATTCAAATGCAATGCCGTTTAAATGTCAATTCTGAACAAAATATCATCGGCACAAGAGCAAATTAAATGAAAAATGCAAACATTCATTTTGAACACAGGACTCTCCCATTGCATGGAATTTGGCATTGTCACTATTCGAACCAACCCGAATGTTGTTGCTGCCAAACAACGAAACTGTTGTCATTGAAGAAACCGTATGGAATATCCAACCGATCAAAATTGTTTGGGCAAATGGTGAAAATTCCAATTCAAAACCACGACATGTGCTACAATGACTAGTGACTATAATCTACAATCAACGAACGTTGTATCCATCATGAATCGAAGAGCAAAACATATGTAAAAGTTAATATTTGCCATTGTTTGAATGAAATGTTTGCCATAGTGTTGGTAAACAAAGTGGAAATTTTATGCAAATCCATCCATTTGCCCATGAATTGAATTTTTGAAACGGATATGCAAGTGCATGACGGAATACACAGCATAGTTACAGCTTTTGTTTCGACTAAAAAACACACAAATAATCGAATTATTATGCACCATGAAGCTTCAAACTGCAGTGTTATTTGATTTCTTAATTTTCTATTCATTTTTCATTTTGCATTCATTTCAGTTTTTCGTTGGCTTTTCAGTCTCTCTCGTTTCAATCGCAAATGGAAGAACCATTCAATGTACGCACAAAAGCAAATACACTATGCGCTTGCCATCGAAGCGCACAAGGGAAGTCGATTAAAGAGTGAAGTGCGCTTCACAAAATTTCAATAGCATTCAAACAAAACCGAATATGTATTGTATTATAATTTATTGCAACGTGTAATGAAAATACATTTGAGCTCTGTTCAAGTGCTGGCAACTCGTAATACCAAGAATATATCACATATTGTTGTCATGCAATCCGTTGCAATGCACAAATCAATAAACAAGTTTGTCTTTTTTATTCTGTCATTTTTTCTGCTTTTCCAGTTGTCTGTTCGGTTCTTGTCCGTATGTTCTGCAATAAAGCGATAACATTTCAACGCATTGGACTCGACACGATAATGTAGTTGATAATAATGCGTCCTAGTGCCTGAATTCATGATTCATAAATACAATGTGGAAGAATTCACTTTTATTCGTTTCTCAGTTAAATTCATTCAAAATTCCATTTGCATCTTTCTCCAATGATTTCCTTTCTGACATAGATTCCCCATTCCATAGATGTGGAAAACCGAAAATATCTCAACAAATCGAATTCTCACATTCGAAGATAATGCAATTTAATCAAATGATATAACATAATATAACATTGGATATGCGACTATTCAAAGTGCTGCAGGTTGCACTGTACGTTTGTATTGCCATTGCTGACTTTTGCTTGAATTCATTCACATACACGACAGCCTTAACAAAATGTGTACATGTACAATATACAATGTTCAGAGATACGTATTTGTAAATTGCATAAATGCGCCTTGCGTTTTGGTAACGCCAACATTTTTATAAACGATACAAAACATTGCATACAAACGTTCATATGAAACGTGTGCAATGTACAGTGTTCAGTGTACAGAGAGCTCGGTCGCAAAGAGCGATCAGAAAAAATTGAGGCCAGTGGGTCAGAGTCGAGTCGAACTTATACGCTAGAATCTGGGGTAAGGCTAATGCAAAAACTTGCATTTCCACATGTATAATATCAATGCAACCAACACACATATCCGATATTTTCATACCAAAAGCTATTACCAGTTACCAGTTTCAAATTGTATGGTTGGCATGGCTAACTGCTGCATGAAAGAATGAAATAAAAATAAAATTGGAAAATGAGACGAAAAGAAAAGAAAGAAAAATAAAATAAATCCACACAAATAATAATAGTTATAATTGTGAACGTGCATCAGACAAACAGCACGATTGTTGTCGACTGTACACTGTAGAGAGCAAAGCATGGCATAGCATAGCACAGCAAAACACAACACAATAAAACACAAGAGGAATACACACATAAATATGTGTTCAGTGTTCGCCACGAAAACCACTATCTGAAATTGAATTATTTCGTTCATAGTTTTCAGTCGTCGACTTTTCGTCTCTTTTCGGCCCTTTTTGTGTATCATAAACAATGGCTGGTGTATATTACAATATCACATCGATGTGCGACAATAATAATATGAAAATTGTATATTCGATTGAATGCGTTTGTCGATGTTATTCCAACAATAAACGATGATTCAAAGAAGAAAAAACTTACTATCCACTGGTTCAGATGGGCTGGATGTGGAATATTGGCCAGTGTGGGTATGCACATTTGTATATGGATTCGAATGACCAAAGATCGTAACGAAATAATTGAAATCTAAATTTAAAAAAAACTGCGATTCATTGATTTCGTGTTTGTGGTTGAAAACAATGTTAATTTTTTTTGCTCTTCTTGTGCATGAGCTTCGAATGCAATTCAGTTTCTCGAATAGATCTGCATTGGTATAAACTTTAAATCGATGAACGCCTACGGATAATTCTTGACGTCGTCGTTCACGGATCGAATATTGTACAACTACATATTCTGCGCTGCTTTACACTATACGTAGCTGATAGAATTTCATTAAATGCAACGCAAATTGCAAATGAAGCTTAAATTGAATTGAAAACTGCACGGTACAGACGACAGCCAAAGTCAAATCGTTCATGCGAAAAATAAATTGAAAATAAAATCAATGCGGCTATTTCGAAATGAAACAAAATCGCAGTGAAATCACTATGAGCAGCAAAACTGTAGTCGGTAGGCATTTATAAATTGCAACTATGGCTTCTCATTTGAACAGACAATGTTGTATAGGTTGGCAAATTGTATTCAATGAAAACAATTTGTCTTTTTGATTGCGTTGCATTGTCATTTACGCAAAGCGTTTTATTCATTTTTCGCATTTGCCACATTCGCCAATTTTCCATTTACATTCGCCCCGAATACCCTTGGTTCGGTAGCTGTGCTGCACTTTAATTTCCGCTTCAGTGATTCACTTTCGTATTATAATGATTACATTGTATTTTTAATTGCGGGGGTAAATGCAATATGAAATTGCGTAGGTCATGGTGATCGAAATAAAATTCGGGTCAAAATATGCGTGAGTCGTAAAGTTTTTGTCATTTTTATATCTGTCGATTTACAGAAAAAAAAATATATACATTTATAATTACTATCCTATTATACAAAATTCTCCAATCCTCAAAAAGATAAATATAAACATTTATACGATTTAACCATTAAATTTTTCAAAATGAGGCGCTAATCCAAGTAATTAACAACCATTTTACAATGTAAGTATTTGAAAGTATTACGTGGCATCTATAGTACAATATTTTTTGCGCCTTTTCGCATCTTCCACCTACTGAAAGCCAAAAGTACACGTTTATAAGCATTCACATGACTCTCATGCCTCATGCCCTTCTTCTTTGCACAAAATATACAAACGAATTTGAATTGTCATCAGCAGCTGTTTGATTGTTTTCTCAACGCATTTTTCGAATATTTGTCACTGATGCCTGTTTGAGAAATAGATTTTAATTTCATTATACAGTTCTCAGTTTCATAATATTATAATATAATTATCGGAGATTCTACTCATTACGCATACACTATTGCTCGTTGCAATTAATTTCACTTTTGCGATTTACATACAGTTTCTTTATCATTTTGCCCATTTTCTTCAATTTCTCTTGTGTTTTTTGTTTCGTTCGTTCCGATGGGTGTTTGTTTCATCAGCGTTCGCATACATTAAGCAAACTGTACAAATATATGGAAACCAAGAGCCGATATAAGAGTTACGAAGGGTTATGAAGAGTAACGGAAAGCAAACGAAAATGAAGAAATGAAAAATGTTTCGATTTCACTGAAATGGCTCATTTTTGTTGGCATTATTTCATTGAAAACAATAAAAAGTCTTTAGTCTTTTTTTTCGTTTCGCTGAAAAGGAAAACATTTCAGAAATAATAATAAAAATTCCATTTGAAACTTGAATTGTGAACTGCACACAAATTCATTTGTCTGTCGTTCCGGCTACTCCGAGATCCAAGATCTACGCTATTCTTTGTCTTGTTTGTTACCCGCGCTCGTAAAAATAAAAAGAAAAAAAAATAATATAAAGAAAAAAAAACAAAATCTATTTGGGTCATGCTTTTTTACTTTTTCTCCGCGGGTTCTCGCTTTTAATACGCTCTACAAATATTAAATACAAAGTTAATATTTTTTGCAGTGCAAAAAACAAACAAACACACACACAATTCGATTGTCAACTGTCAACTTTTTACAAATTTCAATATTTCGGAGATAATAATTTTGTGTGTAAACGAAACAAAACGCATTTTTCTTCATGTTCTATTGCTTGTTCTTCTTTAGTGGAATGTTGAAAAATATTTATATTATTGTCGTTTTACAAACGTTTATCGTTTTCTTTCATTCATTCGTACCTATTTATTCCTAAGTTTTCGGAAATAAGTTCTTCCGCAAATAATAATAAATTGTGCTAGTGCCAGGCCCGCACAGAATAAAAGCAGCTGCGCTCTACAATAGTTTACTGGTGAAATTTTGCGTAGTAAACACAATTATTATTTCCATGTTTGCAATTTGCGATCCGCAATATAAGCTCAATCAAAGTTGAAATTCATTTTTTCGCTCTTTACGAACGGACTGAAATGACAAGAAACTAATGGATTTTCGGTTCCTCGAGCTCATTCCGTTATGACCGACAATCAAATAGTTATATTAATATCATTTTCTTTCATTTATATATTTGTTTTCACTTCGTTTAGTCAATGGGGATGTGAAATTCACGAACGATTCGGATATTAGTCTTCAAATTGAAGAGGTAAAAATAACTCTTGGAATGCGTTAAATTAAAAGTGGAAATCAATGACTATCAAACTTGAAATGATACAAAATAAAAATAATAAAAATGCCGAAGCGAAGAAGAAAATCTTATATCAAAACAAAATATAATTAAAAGTCTATTATTATTATTATTATTATCATTGAAAGCGATATTGTACACACTTCAAATGGATAGTAATGCAACGTTGGCAATTGGCTTCTGTGAGCGCAACGATGATACATCGCGATTGATAGCAAAACATTGTAAATGTTGTAAATCGAATTCACCAGCCAATAATAATTACATTTCATTGGCTTGTCTCTTGGCTGTAAACTACTAACAATATGTACAAACTACATGCAGCTTTCGCTTTCAATTTCCATCGATAAAATTGCAAAATAACCCATAAAAATGAGCACTGATTATGTCAGTGGAACGCCTGATCGTGAAATCACGGCCACAAAAGCAATCTAATTCCTTTATTAGAGAGAATAAATAAATAAATAAACCATGGAGAATGAAATGAGCGAATCATCGAAACCAGTACCGCACTGCACTCGGTTTCGAATCAATTTTAATTAACTAATACGTATCGGAAACGAGAAATACTAACAAAGAAAGAAATATCCCACAAATATATTTACAACCAACATTCGTATCGATAGACATTTTATATGGAAAATAGAGGATGAAGGCCCACTGACAATAAACTTTCTCGATCCAGCGCTTATATATATACTTGTATATACACTAATACACAATCTAATTACAACAATCTAATTGCATTCGATGTAATTAAAATACACAGAGAGATAGGCATAAAGAAAAGCAAAGATTTGTTGCAAATTGCCACTGGCAATGGTAATGAATACATAATAACAACACGCGCCGCAACTTTTTTTCTCATACTTATTGTGCACTTTTTTCACATAACGAATGATGTGGAAAGTCAGTATAAAAATTTGAGCCTCTATGAATGTTTTCTCTTTAAACAATTTAATAATAATTCCAAATGATCGAATTGAGTGACTGAGGTAAGAGCAGCAACAGCTGGTCTGATATTATTTTTGCTTTCTTCTCTCATAACTCGAGTGAATTGAGTCAATTACTCATTGGATGTCGATTATTTTCTTTCAGTTTTTAATGTTATCTAATGGTCACTGATTATATTTATCGGTCAACCAAGTAAAGCATTTCGACCCAATTCCCTTTCTAAGTATGAATTGCATTTAGAAGTTCATTTTTGCATTGATAAATAATTCCATCAGATTTCTATACATAAATTCATAAATAATGAAGGTGAATCTTTCTTCTCAATTTTAATATGAAAAAATATGACTCATTATTGTACACGTAGACGAGCGACCGAAAGATCTAAAATAAATTTCAATTTGAATATCAATTTTTGGAGCGTACAAACTCGTACATTCAACAGATGTTTCATAGTTTAGAACAAACAAAAATTACTTGATATATTTAACGAAGTAACATATAATACACATCGCACCACATATACCTGTGTTGAAATCAACATTCCGTACTACGAATTAAACGAATGAGCGAACGAAATAAAAGACAAGAATATGAAGGTATTTGTGAAGAGCATGTGTAATGTATAGATGATGAGAAATACCTCGATATATTTGAAACGTGATCAGATGAAAAGAATGACAGGAACGTCAATTTAACAACATTTAATGCCAATTAAAGTTCTGTAATAGTCTTTAAATTAAATTGTGACACAAGTTTTAACGGGTTTTCTTTTAGCTCAACTACTCCGCATCGCTCAACTTCATCACTATCGGTTGATGATAATAATAATCAGCACAGTGAATTCAGTATTATGTTTGAGCTTTGAGTGCAGTTTTAATTAGAGTTATCAAATTGTTTTAGTTTTAACATTTAACAAAAACTATTCTCTATTCCACGTTTTTCGATTTACTCCGGAAAAAAAGAAGATAAATGGAAACTAAATGGTAAATTATGGTCTCTTCAATTTGGAAAATTATTTTTATTAATACTTATTATTATTGTCGTAATCGGGAAGCGATGGTTTAGTTGCTGTCATGTTAATCTGAATGACAATAAAAATGCGAAAAGATATCATATCATTCAAGTGGAGAATTTTCTGAAGTGTTCTCACTAAAAAATACCATGCAATAATAATGATTAAAAAAAGTGATGAAAAAAGAAAAGTTTGAGATTTCACACTAAATACATAAACTATATTAAATACAAACTGACAAACAGTTTTGTAGTTTTTCTTATCGGCACATTTTCAGGGATCTTCTGGCTTACTTTCCAGCCAAGGGGTTACTTGAGTAAACTTACTTGATTTTTTCAAGTAAATTTACCCAAGTAAGGCCTTACCTAGGTGCAAAGAGCTTCAGTTCCTGTGTTTCAAGTTCGTTAGTGAACATTGATTACGTTAACGTCGTCCTGAAGACAATGCATTTAGCGAACAGCGATCAACTCCAATCAACTATAGCAATAGTCCAATATATACTTAGTTGGATATGTGTTCGATTCACTTGCTCATTCGCGAAAGGAGTTGAGAATTGATTACAATTTGTTTATGAGCAATTGGACCGCATTTACATCAAATGATCAATTATATGCAGTTTCAATTACTGTCCCATCAACATTGTGTAATATAATCATTCGTTAGCTAGTTGGATTGTCATCACTATTTTATAGTGATTCCATTTGCCATCATGTCGTTCGGTCGTCATTCAAATTTATGCTTTTAATCGATGCGCAAAGCAAAGATTCTGAATCGAAGAGTTTTTATTACTAAATGGACGGTGAATGGAATATGAAACAACGAATAGAAATGAAAAAGGTTTTGTCTTGTTCAATCGTTTTCAACTTTATTCTCTATCTTGAATCAACCAACGAATTCGTGTTCACAGTGTTCAGCATTCATTGATTGCATGGAACGTGATGATGGTAATCAATCAATTAACTTTTCATTTTATCTTATTTCGATTCAATTTGTGGTTTTCTCTCCATCCTTCATCTTTTCCCCGTTTGTCTGAACAAAATGCGTTTCCGTTCAATTTACTTCCAACTGCCAATGAGAAAACGTAACGCTTTTCCATGGAAATTAATTGAAAATCATCTTTATTGACCGGATACGTAATCAAGCAATGTGCACTGCTGATTCTGCTTTCTGTTTGTATTTCAGAATGAATTGAATAGATTTCAAAATTCAATATTTACCTTGAATCTAAAATTACATTATAAAATTTATTATTTAAATTTCTACTGTGCGAATTGAATGGAATAGCAGCAACAATATAATTCAATTGGCTAACAGTGTGACCTGACTATTTCATATTTAATATGCTGAATGCTAAATTTCAAATTGCTATGATTCTTCACATAATATAATTGAAACTAACATTATCTGAATTTGAATAAATTTTTTTAATGATTCCCGAATGACAATGATGAATATTAGGATTTTTTGGTTTTTTTGATCAATTTGGTTCCCGATTGATTTAAATTGCGTTGATTTTATCAACGAGATATTCTGCGTATGCTTAAATATCAAGTGCAATCTCAGCGCTCTATGCATAAAATAATCAAATTGAGTCTATCATTGTTTTCTAATGTCAAAAAGCAAAGGTCATTTCAATCATATCACTTGTTTCGGAAGAGCGCAGAGAATATTCAAGTTTCGTATTAAATTATATCAAAACATTGGGGATGGGTGCGTTGAATGCGTTGTCTAAAAAAATGAAATCATACTGTTTGGCTTATGATCGAATAGTGGATGGATAACGGTTAAACGGAATACGGCAAATGAAAATATTTTTTCCGTTTCTTTCGCCACTGACCATAAACTTTCTGTACGATAAAGACTGTTTAAAGAATGGATCCCTAACGATTACCGCAATGATAAGTAGTGATGCACGTGTCCAAAAATAAAACCTTACCTATTCAGTTTTTTAATCCTTTAATTTCTCATAAAATTGGTTTGTGATTGTCTGATGCTATTGGTTTTCATTATAACATTGTTTTCATTTTGGCTAAATACAGTTTATGAACAATTATTATTCGTCCATATGCTGCTATCATATTCAATAATCATTTTGAATCTTATGCTATTTAATTAATTCGAATAAATTGGAACAGAGTGCAATGGAAAAGTTTATCCCAAAATTTTGATTACTATCTATTATTTCGAAATAAATGTGAAACCATATTCATTCATATTGTGAATTTAATTAATTGTTCATTATTTTTATTGTTTATTTGCAGGCTTGGGCCTTGTGAGCTACCGCTTTCCGACCAGTGGCTTTCGCATACTTCGGCATCACATTTATCGCAACAGACCATAAACTCGGCATTGCTATCGCCACGTGCTGTTAGTAATAATAATAATTTAAGTACGAATAATAACAATACAACAAACAACAACAACAATTTCAATATCCAACAACAGGTGAGTCCCATTTGCTTATCGCTAGATTTGTTTTCCTTTTTTTTTTTTTTTTTTGGTTTAAATTTTGAATAATCGTGAAATTGAATCATTTAAATGCAGACACAAGTGCAACAAACGCCGAACAATCAACAAATCAATCAGAATTTATCGAATCAGACGAAAATAATGAACGCGGTTGCATCGGCAGTGGCCTGTCCACCAGTTAAACCAAATAAAATTCGAAGACGCCCAGAAAATAAAGTACTTTTAACAATTCCTTTCGTTAGAATTTGAATTGAAAAAATTAATTGAATTTGTTTGAAATTTCGTTTTCAATTGCAGCCCCAATCACAAATAAATAAATGTAATAATGAGAAACGTCGACGCGAACAAGAAAATGAATATATCGAACAATTGGGCGAATTTATTCAAATTAATAAACGGGACATGAATGCTCCCAAACCAGATAAAGCAGCTATTTTGAATGAAGTTGTAAAACATGTAAGTTTATTATTTCTTCCATTTTTTTTCAGCGTTTTTACATTAAAATTGCAAACTATTGAACAGTGAAGTATAATCAATACAAAAAATTCATTTCACACAATGAAAATTCAATTAATCATGAGTCTAAAAAAATGACCAACAAACCACATCAAATAATGGTCCAAAGACTTGAACACTAAAAGCTATAGAACAATGAAACGAAGAACGAAATATCGAATTGGTCATCCATAATAGCCATAGCAAGCCGCATGGGCGTTTCAGCTTCATTATTAAATACACGAATATTAAATTAGAAGCCCGTTTCGAATCTCAATAAAACCGAAGACAATTGGATTTTCTAGCTCATGTTAAACGAGGTTTGAATGACAGGCGTTCGTTGTACGTTCGAATATCGAACTAGTACTTGATTTGTGTTCCATCTGATGATGTTATTACGTTCAAAAAGGCCGATAATACAATTTTAATAACCGTAATAGAATTTGTGTTATTCTTGTTCATTGTTCATATTCATTATTCACGTAGCACTTAGTGCTGTGACAGCTGTTCTTTTATACTATAGCTACGGCTATAATATACAATTCGTATAGCCATCCAAGACTTCTGTAAACATACCGACTTGAACCTTGCTTTTGCTTTTGTGTTTGCAATTCAATAAGGAAAACTCAATTTTGGTGTGGGCATATGAAGTAGTCGTCAATGATCAATACCAAAATGATATTGTGCACTGAACACAATGCACCGAAATATAATTTCAAGTTAATTCCTAGATTCTAGATCCTGTCTATCAGCGAATAAATAACAATAATTTTAAAAGCACATCGAACGTCAACCGGTTAACCAACGATTTAGTTTTTCACATAACTACAACTTTGTATTGATTGCTAATTACCATTTAAGTATTATTATTGTGTGACGTTATTACGTTTGATTTAGTTTCGAAATACATTTGCAGTGCTACTTTCGATTTCCTTTTCAGGAAAAAAAAACGATTTTATTTTCTCATTTATTGGTGGCAAGCAAACCGAAATGTAATGAAGTGCCAGTGTATTTCGTCCATTGTCCGTTGTTTGCAATGCTTTCTGTTATCATCGATTTCAATAATAATTAATCCGGAATGGAATAAAAGAAAAACGCTTACTTATAAGTATACTTGTCCAGTTTGATACAATTGGTTAGCTATTTGAACAATAAAATAGAATTGCCATCCCATCCGTATTATATGGATAATATTAAACACACAAAATATCTCATATTGTTTATTCAACAAAATCGATTCAATGCAAAACCAACATTCGACATTCAATTGCCTGGCAACTGACAAATGTTTAATTTATACATTTTCTCAGTTCCTGATGAAGCCCATTAAATTTTGAACGGAATCATCATCGAATGTTTTACGTTAATTTTATCATAAATGGCTCACTATTCAGTGACTGAGTTTTAAATATCAAAATATTTTTCTCCGAAATGAAATAAGATTTGATTCTCTCGAATGTTTTTATTTCTGTCAAAAATGAAAATGTTAAACGCATCTTTGGATTTCTTTTGAATTCTTTTCTTTGATCAAAATTTTCCAAAAGAATAATTTATTTTCTAGCTGTCTACTCTCTACTGTTCGAATGATGTATATGATGAATTGAGAAAAATATTTTATTTTAATTTTTTGCTTACGCATTCGGTCAATTGGTTCTTCTTGGCTTATTCAGTGTATTGAATGGTCAATTTAGAGCGGTAAATAGGCGTGAATATCCATTTTATTCAGTTTTCGGTGTATGTTACATCCGATAAAATTCTGAATCGATGATGACGGTTCATTCTGAATTTCATGTTTTTTGATGAAGAAAATCTGGGAGACATAAGACTGAAATGAACAATGAAAATATTATGACGTAGATTCCGTTGTCATTGTGCCAAAACATATGTCAGTAGTCATCTAACTTATATTTAAAACAAAACAAATTAACAGTATTTGACGATATATGAGAATGTCGATCCGGGCCCGAACATTATCATTATTAGTATTCAAACGTTGAACGATCGCAACAAAAACAGCAACATCAACCATCAGGTTACACTTATCTTTAGTTCAACATCTAGTTTTAAACGTCCGATTTTTTGATGTTGATTGCGAAGAACGTGCTCTAGAGCGATAAACGCACAATCAATTCTTTCCATTCTTATTCCTCCCAATTATTCTCGATAAAAGCAATAGAATTTCAAACTGCTGTTAAACGAACATAAATTCTCTTGTAGAGAGAACATAGCCAAAATCCGCGATTCTCGCACAATCACTAATTTGCCAGCTTGTCGCAGATTGAAATATTTCAGCGACAACGACAGCGACAAAAAAGTTTAAATTAAATTAAAATGTGTGCTGGTTAAAGTGATCAGGTTAATTCTCGTTTGCTATTTTTCCATTTTCAATTCTTTCGTTTTCTGTTCTAACGACATGCTATCGCAATTGCTGTTGTCTCGTATTCATTTATGAAGCGTTTTGATTTGCGAATGAAGTTCTATCTGAATTTTTCATCTCAAGTTTAGTTTAATAATCATTCGGGTTTGTTTTGAATTGTTGTTGCTGTTGTTGTCAGGATTTGTACGAATTACGTTGTCAATGAGATGAAAAAACGCGCGCGAGAAAGAAAAAAATTGATCAAGGAAAATTCGAATAAAAAAAAATAAATAAAAATGAACGAGTCGTATAAAATTGCAGAAAACTAAATCATTAATTAACATTGAAAAACACGTACGCCGTACGCATATAAGTTATTCTCAGCTTTCGGCATTCAGCGATTAAATGAACGCCAACCAGTTTAAAGTTATTTAATTTTTGCTGCCCCATAATGCTCGTTTCACAGTTCGATATTTCAGTATTGGATTTGATAGAACGGTGTGTTCTTGAATATGTTGGAATGTTTTTTGTCATTCGTTCATTTGTTCGTTTTGTTAATGGGCACGTTGAGAATGATTGAAATACGTGCGTATTATGTTCTTCAGATAAATTTTCAATTATTTGAATTGCGCACGCATATTTAGTTGGAACGAAAATATCTCATCAGCTTTGAATTTAAATTGAACGGATTTTTTATTGCTGGATTTTAGTTTTGTAACAAAGAGCTGACGAGAGCGACACCTGCCAAACAAAAAATTGTTGATGATGATGACAAACAATGGAAAAAAAAAAATAAAAAATACTTTGACAACCTTTCGTGCAAAATAAATGAATGAAGTTTGTTTTCATCAGCGAATGTCATTCGCTTCGAACCAATGTGTAAAATGTGAATGCATCTTAAAGTCTTGCCTGACAATGGGCTAAATGCGCGAGATTTCAATACAATAAGCATCGGGAACACATACGAAAATACAAATAAAATACTGAATATTCAAATTGGTGATGGATTTATTGCTTGCAATTTTATGTTTTTGAATTGTGTTTGTCGTGTGGAATTTCCTTCGAAAATGACCAAATGAAATTGATTTATGCGACAGTTTTCCCGAAATGAATATTTTTTCGGTTAAATTATTTATTTTGATCACAATGGTAGCCATAAATCACCGAACGTTGTTTCCATCGCCGTCAGCAGTCTTTATTTCTTATTATTTTCGTAAACATTTGTCATCCGTCCAATGGATCATTGAACATTGAACGCAAAATGCTTCCAAATAGTCATGTGCATCCAATTTGTGAAATGATTTATTGATTACAAATGTAACTTCTTTTTTTATTCAATTGCAAATGTAACTTTTCGATGTCCGCCTTTTTCTAGTCATCACCTAATAATAATGTGACTTGAATCATTCTGTTTTTCGTTTCAGTATAATAAACTTTGTGAAAAATCGAATCGTAAGTGCTCACCAAATTGTTCGGATTCATGTACAATTCATCCGGTGCAGCAAGGCGACGTATCATCAACTGAATCCCATTTGCCGGAATCATCTGTTAATGGTCAAAATAATCCAGATGTTTTAGCTCAATTTGGTGCTATCGAACATTATATATCGACATTTGGATGGGCATTGTTACAAATTAATTCAGAGGGCATTATTGAAACGGTGACCGAAAGTATCAAAGATTTGATACGGTTTACACCAGCTGATTTATTAAATAAGCCAATCTATTCGTACCTGCATCCTGGCGATCATGCTAAATTGAGTCCATTTTTGAATACTATGTCATTTCAATTGAACAATTGGGAACGACAAGAGGATGGCCAAAATGGTAATAGTAAACGTAATATACAAAAACGGATTCGCATGTTGATAAAGCATCCAGAAAGTGCCAGTGAGTCTATGGAACAAAAGAATCAACATTTAGAAAAATATGAAGAAGTCGTTTTATATGCAGCAACACCTTTCAATAAAGGTATTACATTTTTCCTCAATTCAGAGTCAAAAAACAATTATTTTAGTATTTATTTGAATAAATTTATTTTACTTGATTTTTTTATTCAGATAATGGCGATGATAGTTCGCCAGTTTTGTGCTTATTAACTCGACCCGAAGACGAATCAACGATTGAAACAACAATGCAACAGCAACCAGCAACCCAATTAGAACAATTAACATTTCGATTAGATACACAAGGTGGTATTTTAAAAATAAATGCAGAAAAATTGCGTAAAGCGTACGCAACATCATTAACCAAAGATAATTGCCGATCAATCCAAGATATAACACACATTCAAGATCTATCTCGGATACAAGCCCATCTAACGGAAGTTTTACAAAATAAATCCGGTCAATCGTTACCATATCGCATACGATTTGGCCAAGACACTTATATTTATGTGAAAGCATTTTCACAATTATTTCAAACAACCAAACCAAACGAACCAGATTTTATTATGTCAATGAATACGGTGCTAACAGACACCGAATTGGCTACATCCGATTTGAATACAAACAAAAGTCAAATGTCTTTTCCAAGTACGAGTCAATTGAATTCACATAATTCAAATATGGGCGGACCATTGTTGACGAGCGTTATGAATGGTACTAATAATAAAGGTAAGCGCTGCCAATCCCTTCCATTTTTCAACTATAAAACAGCTCGTAAAATATATCGTTTATTTATTCTATTGTGTTGATAAGGTCCATTTTCGTCGTTAACCAATTCACCGGCACCCCAAGAGCCAATGTTCTCATCTGAATCGTTTGATTTTCCATTCCCGACCGACTCATTTGATGCAATGAATGGTATGGATGTTGGTGTTGTTTGGGATTCAAGACCTGATTCACGTGCAAGTGTTACACCGATTAGTACATCGCGTCCACCATCGGCATTCAGTCCGGCTACAAATGTTTGTCAATCACCATTAACTGGTTTCCATCCGGGTCAACCAAGTCCCAGCAACAATAATAATAACAACAACAATAACAATAATTTGAATAATAATAACAATAGCGTGTATATGGGCACAATCTCATTCCCCAATTTTGATGAAAAAGACTCTAAAGAGCATGTGCTACAGCATGTTCAGAATCAATTGATGCAACAGCAACAACAGCAACAACAGCAACAAATTCAAGCACAACATTCACCGCAATTACAACAGAAAAACCAACAAAATCCACACAATTCAGACCGTTTACGTACTCTGCTAACGAATACAAAACGGCCGGGCATGGATAATGAGCATGATCAACGTGCCCAAAATAAAATACTTAAAGGTTTATTGGATACCGATGAAGAAAAAAGTAATTCATTTAATAAATTGGCTGGACCAAATCAACAAATTCCACGGATGGTTCCACAACAACAACAGCAGCAGCAGCCGCAACCGCTGCAACAACAGCAACAACAACAACAACAACAACAACAGCAACAACAGAGACCCGGTGGAAATGAATCGAAAAGTGATAATCCAATGTTAATGCAATTGCTCAATCATGATGATGATAATATGGATGGACGATCAAATGTACGAAATAATAATAGCGAACTATTGCGACAATTACAAAAAGAAGACACACCCAAGGATCATCATCAATTGAATGTTAATTCAATCGGTAATGAGGAACTGATTCAAATGTTACGTTTTCAAGGTAACGATTATTCAAATCGCAAACGATCAACAACTGAATCGGATGAAAGTCCATCAGCCAAGCGGACCGAAGACAAACCATCTAAATTACGTGAAAAGAATAAAATGTTGGCATCTTTGCTATCGAATCCATCGAAAGCGCCAACTTCATTGACAACGATTCCAACTGTTAAAACCATTCCTGATATACCTCAATCACGCCAAGGTAAATTACTCATTTTTTATGCTAAACAAGTAAATTAACAAGTTGACATAATGCCGGGTGAATACCAAATTTACCCGCTAGAGGACCAATTGTCATGTGGTCACTTGTTTTGAAAGTAATTAACAATCTATTGTCACTCAAAAAAAAAAAAACAAGGTGTGCCGCAGCAATCATCACCGCAAGGAATGTCAAATATTAAATTGACGCCTCAGCAATTGGTCAGTCTGCAGCAGCAAATGCATAATCAAAGAAATCCATTACAATCGTCGGTTTCACAACAAATACGTAAACCATCCGATCTCTACCTCAATCAACAGCACCAACAAATGAATAAGGCAACCATTCAAGGTATGTTCCGATACTTATTTCATTTCACTTCATTTATAAAAAAAAAAAGTCCGTTTGATTTCCTTTATCAGAAATATTTATTAAATATTTGTTTTTATCTTTTGTGGAACAGCAGCGACATCAATGATGCAGCAGCCATCAATAACAAGACCACAAGAATTTCACTTTGATACCGGATCATTTCAAACAACAACAGCCGCTACACCTATTCAGCCAAGTGTTAGCGATGCTGAATTATCGGATATTGTAAATAGTGTGATTGATCTGTTGCCGGACTATCAAGTACCAGAATCGTCCTCAAATCTGTCGGTACCGAGTCAACCACAAAACCAAGAAGATATCAACAAAGACATGGCAATTAATGCCATCACAAAATCATTGATGCAAATCGAAAGTACTGGTGCATTCAACAGTAGTCCACCAGCTTACTCTATGCCGAATGTTAACACACAATCCGGCCAATCTGTTAGTTTTTGTCTCGACAGCAATTTGAATTTGAAAATCATTGAAATGTGTTTTTTTTTTGTTTTGTTCAGGGCTTCCAACAACCACCGCCAGTCTATACACAACGAAACGTTCGCATGAATCAAATGACACCAAATACAAGTGCAAACAATGTTGCAAACACAAACACCGTCAACAATACAGCACAGACTAATCCAGCATTGCGATTACAATATCAGCAAATGCAACGTGAGGCATTAATACATCAACAGCAGCAAAAAGAACGCTTGTTACAACAACAACAAAAACAATCGGTCGTTGTGTCAGTTAATGCAAATACTGACCAGTTATGTAAGTACTATTTGACCGTTTTTTTTTTTTTTCATTTTTGCTTAATTCGAGCATTATAATTAATATTTAGCTTTTGTTTGGCCGACAGACATGAATGCGGGAATCCCAAGTTTTGACCTCTTAAACAATGTACCACCAAATGTTTCATTACAACGAAGTGGAAATGTAGTGGCTGATACTCAATTGAGTCCGGGCTTTTCACCGAATCTATTACAACAGCAATTAAGCCCAAATCAACGTGCACCCTTCAGCCCACAATCGAGTCAAATCAATTACCAAGCATTCAATACGAATACCGGTCAAAGATTATCACCTCAACAACAACAACAACAACAGCAACAACAACAACAAATGGCCTTCCAAAGTGGTACAAACACGAATAATTCTCAGTTGTCACCACGGCAACACACACAGGTATGACTGAATTTAAAAAATATATAAAATGGCAACTTGAATTCCTCCATTTAAACTGAATATTGCGAATTGATGAATTTTGCTATTCGATCATCCACAGTTACCATTTAATCAGGGCAATCAAAATTCTCAGCAGCAACAAACACAACCAAACCAACCTCAACCGTCACAACAAAACCAATGGAATCAAACGAGTATCCAATCGCGGTTGTCAGTGCAACAACAAAATCCGATGTTGAATGCACAGTTACAGGTTCGTTGATAATAATAAAATATTCATAATGCTTCTGAGAGCTAGCTGCTGAAGGCTGATTGTTCCTGATGGTTTTAAATAGAAAAAAAAAAAAAAAAAAATTAATTTGCTTTTTTTTTTGTGTCTGTGTTCTTTTCTCGTTTAATAGAGTGGTTTTAATAATGCGGCTGCACGTCAATTCCAAGCTCAACGGCAACGTTCGCTCAATTCACCGGTTGCACAAAATATGAGACAAAATTCATTTTCCGAATCTGGTTTCCAAGAACCGCCAAGTCCAACGACACAAAATTCATACGGTCCAATGTTTAATAACCAACAAATGAGAATGGCCCGACAAACCAGTATACCAAATGCTACACAACATTTACCTGGTGAGTCAATGTTTTATCATGACAATCAATAATATGAAAATAACAACAGCCACAACAAAAACAATATTTGATGAATTTTTTTTTGACCCACACACACACACACACACACATAAAAACACACATTTTTGTTATGCAATAGCAATGGTCCGATCTATGGACAAATTGATTTTACAATATATTTTTTTTTTTCATTAGACCAGAATTCTACATTTGCATATTAACGCAAGTTTTTTTTTCTCTGTTGAATCAACAAATAAAAACAAATAAACGTAATTATTTTGGAATGAAAATATCCAGAATGCTACCCTTTTTTACTACTCCATTGTTATTTTCAAGCTAGTTTTATTTATGAAAACTTATTGAGCGTTTGTTTTCAGAAAATTGATAATAACAATGATCAATTCAGTAAATTCTAGTTTTAAATTTTCAATTGTAAATTGCCTTTCAGTTATTTTTAGATAGTGCAATAGTTTTTCTCTTTTTAGACGAATTTGTGCAATTGAAGGTTTTTTTTTTCTTGATTTTTTAAGAGATTGGCTAGCTTGACTCAATGCCACTCCTAACAATCCCACCTAATAACAACATTATTAGAGCTCTTGCTTGATTTAAATTTGTAAAAGTTGAATAGAACCCTTCGGTTCTATTTAGTTGAAAGCGCATGCATTTTCAGACACTGATTTGAAAGCGATGATAGAAAATTAAAATATAATATAGCGATATATAGCGATTATTTTTTAGTCTCTCTTACTCTCGATTCCTTTGTAACAAATTCGGGGAAAACTTTGACGGTGTTGGACTATCTCTTTGTAATATTTTTTATTTTATGATTTTTGGAGCAATGAAACAGTCTTAATATTATTATTATTATTGTTCATTTTCTTATTTTTTCTAATGATTAATGAATTGGAGAATAGCTCATCGACAATATCATTAGAATGATCATCCGAATGCACACTGAAATAGATTCAATATTCAACGAATTTTTCAATATCTGCACCAAAAATAATAATAATTAATATTATAATTATTATTATTATTCGTAAACCCCGAAACACAATCCACCTGGATATAAATATCCAAGTTATAATTCAAGGAAGTTTCACTCCCACGGCCAACCGCGTTAGATAATTCAATCAGAAAACCCTAAATAAAACAAATCTGTTGTGTGTTACCATTTATCAACAACAAAAATGTCAAAAGAATTGAATATTTTAAAACTAAAAAAGAAAAACCAAAAACATCAAAAAAAAAATTTTTCCATGATTTTAATCCGAAAATGAACCATCCACAGGATCACCACGTTCCTATTCAGATTCCGCATACATGATGTACAATAATATGCATCCATCTGGAGCCGCTAATGACTTTTATGGTCGTACACAGGGTAAGGGTTGATATGACAAACCAACCGAAAATCGACAAAGAATATTTTTAAAGAAACGTAATCAACCTCATACGCTAAGCTTGGACCGCACTTGAAAATTAAATCAATCAATCATTCAGCTGCATCAATGCAAATGTATTCATTTCTATCTTTCTGTCCCCTTTTCGGCCAATTTTGGAATACCATTGTAAAAACAAAAAAAAAAAAAATTCAAAAGCGAAATTTCATTCACTTTTTCACCACTTCAATAAATGGCAAATGGCGTTTGGTTGTTCAAAGGAAGCAGTGATCGAAAGCATAAGATTACAAGGAATTTGAATGACTCATTTCGGATTCCTTCGAATCGGAAGTTTTACCACACGTGAACAACAATTGAATCAAAATTATTGCAATATTATTCGTTTTTGTTCATTTTATGTTTCATTGTTCGTTTTGGCGTTCTATTTTTCTCGTTCTTGTTTTCTCTTGCAGAAAAGCTTTTGTTATGGTATTCATTCTATCTGTGTATTCAACTCTGTATTCCGCATGTCATTCTTTGTATAAAATTATTTAGTCAACTCATTGTTGCGTCTTAATTTGATGTCTTCCAATTCATGCTGATCGAATATTCACTGGGAACATTCTCATTTTAGTCTTTCAAATTCGTTGTTCATTTAAAAAATGTCTTTCTCGACCTCTCATTTCGATTCTTTTAGTCACTCTCGATTTTTTTTTTTTTTTATTTATCGTTTTCTTTCAGTCATTTCGTCACACCATCAAGATTTTTTCATGTTTTTTTCTTTGGTCATTACACATTATTATAACTTAGTTCTTCGTCATTGCTCGGTGTTAGTATTGATACAAAACATCAATAATCAATTATCATTAAATAGTAAATCAACGATTACGATTAACCACATTGAAATCACATTTAAATCATTAAAAAAAAATGAAATTGATTGCTCTGATTTTCAATTTGACAAATGTAACAGTTCGATTCCGATAAAAAGTAGTACACTCTAAAAAATGACAGAATTATTTCATTGACATATGTCAATAAAACGTCAATAAAACTAGAAATACTGATAATGTCAATAAATTCTGTTGAATTTTGTCAATTAACCTGCGTACTATTAGCACATGTCAATAGTCTTAGTAGATTATTTTTTAGAGTGTAAGTAAATATAAATGTTCAATGAGTGTAGAATGTGACTGTTTCAATGTGGTTGGTCGTAATAATGTGAAATATTTGGTTTAATAAGTGTGCGTATTTGTCCGTGTATTTTAATAATCGCTTCTTGTGATTCCAACGATGAATGGTTTTTTGGTGTGGAATTCGATACGGATTAAATTTTGATTAACATCATCATTATTGTAAACAAGCAACTCATTACCCGGTCCGGATACTGATCGGGCCACTCAACACTTAACATAATTCTCATAAGATGCTTCATTTCTAACAATTGCACGACATTTTAATATTAATAAATTCACAAAATTTCGTTATCATTCCATGCAATTATTATTGTTGAACCAAAAGAGTGTCGAGTGTGGAACCGGATTTCAAAAATTAATTCATTTTTTGTTGATTTATATTCTTGGTTCAGGTGTGAATAATGCAGGTCATTCATCCGAATTTGTTCGCCGTGAATTAAGAACGATGGTAAATGAGCGAACAATGAATAATGCTCGACCGCCGCAGAGCCCAATTAGCCAAAATACAATGATGGCCCCAAATGCCAATGTGACTGTCAACAATACCAACAACAATAATAATAATTCAAATAATGTATCGATGTCGATGGCTGCCCAACAGCAACAACAGCAACAAATGACCACCAGCTCAATGATGAATACATCGGATATGGATTTCTTCAGTTTACCAACCAGCGGTAAGTAAATTCAAACTGAAACATTTTCAAAATAATAATTCGATATGGAATGAGGGATGGAACAGTTTGGAACGATCACGAAAATAGAAAAATCATGAAAAAAAAAGAAAGTTATTTGTGTTGTTTCTGTTGAAATGAACTTTCGTGTCTGGTTATCATTGATCACTGTAATCATTGTGTACAAAAATATAAACACAAAATCACACTCAATCATTCAATATATGGCCATCATCATATAACTCAATTACTCACTCACTAAGTGTAAAAACCACATACAATTATAAGAGTTTTTTTTTTTTTGCAATGTGATTAAGAACATCCTGAAAATCCACCTCCCCCCAACTAAAAAAATTCCTTTATTGTTATGTATTATATTATTATTATTCGATTTACTTATACAAAAAAAACACACAATTTTTCATCCAAACATTCTAATTTCTAATCACTCTTTACTCACGTACTCGGATGGTGTTTGCCAATCATCAATATTATAATCAATCAATTCCCAAAGCACACAGATTCTCATAAGTGTTAGCATTCTCACAATGAACAAACAAATTTACAACAAATTTACAACACATTCAAAACCAGAATTTAATTTAAATCAGACGATGATGATAATATGATAGTTAACGTTATGTCAATATTCGGTTTTGCATTTACTTTTAAAGGTACAACAGTTCTTGATACTAAAACAACTTCATCTTCACAATGGACGAGCGGAGATACCGCTGCGACGAGGGTAAGAGCCAAATGAGTTAAAAGCAACAAAAATAAAAAAAATAGAAAAAAAAAGAGTGCAAAACACTTCAGGCATTTTCGTAGCCCGTATTTTTCGTACTTTCAATCGCTAAAATTTTGCAATGCAATTCTCTCTCACTCAATTTTATTATGCAAAAAGATATTAATAGCAATTTTATTATTACAGTACTATTATAATTATCGTTTCGTTTGTTTTATGATGATTTTAAGATTTTGTTTGTCTTCTGATTAATTTATCTTTCACTATATTTCATATATCTTAGTCTGCTGTTGTTAATTATCATTATTTAATTTTTACTTCACTTTGTAACCGTTTGGCATTTCAAAAACCAGATGCAGATTTTCAGATGCAGATTTCCTATTTACTTATTTTAATATTCTAATTGTTTTATCGTTTGAATTTAAATACTCTTTTCGTAACATTTTTCGTATTTATATTTCGGAATTCTTGTACAAAGGCTCCTTCAGGAGTTCATCACTTTAAAAAGTAAAAATCAAGATGATTCGACTTTGTGAGATCATTTTCCTTTTCCCCAGAATTTAAATTTTATTTAATTTGTATGAATTTGCGTTGTTTTTTGGCATTTTTATATCAAATGGATTCCGCTTTTTAATGCATTATGTTTTGCTTAAGCTTTGCAATCTAGCCTTTGGTACTTCTGGTACGAATAAATTATGCTAATAAATAATCAATGAAATGACGCACTGCCTATAAGACGTTGAAAAAAATATTGCTTTGTGAATGTGTTGCTTTGTTTCAAATATTGGTCTCAATAATGTCAGCGGGGCTTCGATATCCGTTTTCGGATTTGCATGCCAATTTAAATATTTTTACATTTTAGAATAGCATTAAAACATAAAACATACAATCATATGTTATACTATTTTCATTACTACCACATGCTCATGTAACCCTTTGACCTGCACTTTATTTTTCATCTGGAGTTGGTATTTTTGTGCTTCATATACATATACAATTCCCATTAGACAAAATCTCGCGAAAACAAAAGATTAATTTCATACTAATTTTGATTTTTGTGTATTTTTGTTCTTTTTTTTTTCATTTCAGTCGAATATTTCGGAACAAGTGGAAATCGGTGACCCTAAGAGCTCGTCGCTTCTACTCCAAAAACTATTGTCTGATTAGGCATTTTATTCCATGGAATAGCACAAGAACGACAAAGTGAACGATGACAGGCCTAAATTCAAATGAAATATCTGAAGGTCTGCTCTAAATCACTGACAAATCATCAAACGGGCTAGCTGTAATGTATAAAAATACATAATAATATACATATATATATATATATATTTACGATATAAATGATGAATGTGTTGAGCGCGATCATCGTGAAACGCCATGTTCACGAATCGAAATTTAAAAAAAAGAAAAATATAAAAAAAAACAACAACAAAAAATCGAAAAGAAGGGAAAGAATAAATGGTTTAATGTGATGTGATGTCTTAAGTGTGTAAATATGTATTTAAAAAAATGAAGTTCTCGTGTACAGTTTCGCTTAGGTTCGATCTGTGCCATTTCGAGTGGTATATGTGGTGTACAAAAAGTGTTTATTCGGATATTGATCCGCAATAAAAGATTATTACAGATTACATTAATGGAAGGGAATTCAAATGAAGCACCTGATATGGCATCTCAGCCACGTTATTTGAAGAATTTATTATCTAACAAGGAGTGTAACAAACAAAACAGAAAATACAAAATAATCGTGACAACAGAAGATGTTTCAGTATCGAAATGAATGTCAAATATCAACTTTTTGACTCGAAAAAACCCATGAAAATGTGGAAAAGACAGATGATAAACATTTTGTGGAATGCTGAATTATCCATCGAATGAATTCGCTGCGTTTAAAATAATTATTAGAAGAAATTTTGATTTTGGAAAACTGAAAAAAAAACAACAGAAAAATGAAAAATGAAGAGAGGAATAGGGATGTTCTATGTCCGTTTTCGCTGAAAATCAACAATAACTTGGTTTTCGAGTAATCTCTTATTATTTTTAAATGCTAAATAGTTTTTTCTTTTGGCTAGGTTCAAAATTTTAATGAACTATTATCATTATGAATATATTCAATATACATATACAAAATGTGAGGATGGAGAAAATTCGAAAAAATTTCTAATTTATAGCCAAGAGTGCAAAATCAGAGCCAAAATCTGAAGAGCAAAATTCACCTACACATTTAACTTAAATTCTGAAAAATTCTTAACTTAAAAAAAAAAACAATTAATTATTATTATTATTATCAAATTGTGCAAAAAATTGTTCAGGCTGAAACCGAACTGGATTCTGGACGTTATTTAAAATGTATGTAATTGTGTCTATTCGCAGCCACCAGCACTTATTATAATCGATATTAAAAACAAAAGAAGTAGCAAAAAAAAAATTTAAAAAAAAACAGAAACAAATATTATCCATTAAATTTATATATTATTAAATGAATAACAACCAAACACCTCTGATCAGATTTGATGTTGATTTTAGACAACAAAAATAAAAGAAGAAATGGATAGAAAAGAGCGTTAGGTTTGAGGGGGAGAAACAAAAAGAAATCCATTTCATATTTTTGTGAACAAAGTTAAATGAGTGAAGAGAAAGAGAGCGCTGCTTTTGTAGCAAAGATATGGACACAATTAAATTTGTGTGGATGAGAGGAATGACGTGACGAGTGTTCGATCCTCCACAAAAATTCGGATCAACTAACGCCGACACATAAAACAAAATAAAATGAGAAAAAAGAAGTGAAAATTTAACTGAAAATAGAAAATACCTCTATTGCAGTTCAAAGTTAAGATACAATTAAAAAAGAGTTCGGACGCACACGGAAGAAATCGGGAGGCATTTCATGCATCCGAAGTTTTTCCGAATGCGCTCTCATCCCTTCAATTTAAAATTAAAAGAAAATTAATTAAAATTAATGATGAAAATGAGAAAATGTTTATTATTGTATTATTATTGAAAATGTATGTATACAAAACACATAATGAATATTCTTGCCGGGTGGCTAAAAAGTACTTTTCTTCAATAAAAAGAGTTTTATTGAATTCATTCGAATGAGTGAATTCAACCTGTTGCAACAAGACAAAAAAAAATACATAAAAATGATTAAAAAAATTCGTAAATATTGATTTAAGTGGAAAAAATTCACTCTAAACAACAGAAATGCTATATTTACGCCCTGAATAACTGGAAAACGAAACGAAAAGAAATTTTCATATTCTGATCGAATTTGTGACGTGTCGCTAATTCAGCTTTGCGACACATTTGCACACTATTGCCAATTTCCAGATATGTTTCTGCATCACGGCTATCAGTTTACCGATCAATTTCATTTTTGGATTTCGGAAGAGGCTGCAAAAATTTTATATTCCACTGACATGAATGATGAATGTGAGTTAAAAATAAAGCAAATACACATTGAATGGACACTTGTGAAATGCAGAAAATTAATTTGGCTGGCAAACCACAGACTTCACCTCTCAGATCTCTCCGACTGAGTTGGATTCGATTTTTTTGTTTAATTTACAATTTTCCAGACTTACACAGACACACACAAAGGAAAACATTAATGAATTTGATTAACGCAACGATAGTTTATAATGAAAATATAAATAATAATGATATATCAAATGCATGTGCGTTGCAAGTAATCTTTTTGTTAGAATAATTGGAATCCCATTTTAAATTTCCTTTCTATCATTGAATTCTTTTCAATTTTTTCTATTTTTTATTTTAATTTTTTTTTTCAATTGAATATTTTTTTAGAAATGTAGAGTATTAGATTAGGTGTGAGAAATGATTTTAAATACATAGAGTTAGAAATGGAACTCAGATGTCATCCATTGGCAATGTATCTCATCTCCTTTTCCCAAAGAAGCAAATTTCGAATTTCTCTAGAAATACATACCATCGAATAATACTGACTCATGATAGGGAATCAAAGTGAAAATGGAGACGAGAACCACATATAAAACATGATGACACCGGTTACTACAAGAATACAATTGTACATTTTATAGTTATTAATTATTATAATTATCATTATTATTATTATATCTTCATTGCTTTGTTATTACAATTTAATTATTATTAATTAATTATAAATTAATAATTATGTGTATATTAATTCATAAATGATATTCTTGCAAGATTTTCTTCTTTTTTAAAAATACAAAAAAAGTTAATTTTTTGTTTTTCGTTTTAGCCGATCAAAATTCATCACTATGCTAAGTTTAATTAATAAATATTTAAACATGATGAAATATAAAAAGGAAACTCACACACACACACACACACACACATACAAAAAATAGGAGCAAAAGAAAAAGCAAAAAAAAAGAAACTTTAATAATTCAAGATTTATCAATTTTATGTAAATTTATTGAGGTTTTTAGTTATAAATTTTGTGATATGATATTTATTAACCGTAAACATTTTGTTGAATTATATTTTGATTCTCTGAATGGATGCAATGAATGGATGGAATGAATGAAGGTAAATGATAACCGCTGTCGATGCCGCCAATTCTTTTATTTTTATAAAACAAAACTCTGTAACAATTTGTTTGTTTGTTTGTTTATTATTATTATTTTTCATCTCGCGCAAGCGCACCCATTGCCGTTGATTGTTGTTTAAGCCAGTTTTTTTACCAATTTTTTTTATCCATTAATTAATCCAGTAGAATTCTCCGTTTACTTTTCGTTTGTGTTCACTCTTTTTCGATCCAAATATCCGTAGATCTTCAATTTTTTTTTTTCATTTCATCATTAGATCGGTCTACGCTCATTTTCAGCGACTAAATGGACCCAAGGATATGATGGTATGAGTGCCCTGTCACCGTTACCAATCCTCTCTTACAGTTTTTGTTACCAGAATATAATAATGAATTATTATTTTGAAAAATGACATTTAATTTCCGTTCAATAGCCGTTTGTCGTTTGCCAGTTTGTTGTTGTGCTTTGTGAAATTATATAAATAAAAATGTGCAATTGAACTGATGATTCGTCCCGAAAATTCCGGGAAGACATCAAAAAATAGGACGTCGAATGTAAAATCGAACAGAATCAAGCTCATCTTAAAACAAAACGGTTTCGCAAATTTATTATTCAGTTTTATAAACAAAAAGTTAAAACAGTGAAAATAATCGAGCATACATATAATAATAGATACAGTAGACACCATGCGCTCATACAGCGATTCCGTTTGAAATCCGGAAGCAAAATAAATCGAAAAAAGTAATTAATAGATTTAGAATCCATCACAAAAATCTGTTCAAATAAAATATTATGAAATATTTAATCGAAAAGAAATATTTGTGAGTGCAAAAATGTCTTGTTGTTGGTTTTATGAATGTGTGGATTGAGCTGAACAGCTGATTGCTATTGATTGTTTGTTGATATTTTCGTCACATTGTTGTTGATATACTGTTTTAATTCACACACACACACATACTCTCTTAAATATCAATTGAGGTTTACGTTCAAAATATTAGTAGAACATTGTTTTATCGTCAGCTCTTAAAAGTCATAGTTAACTTTTGTATGAATGAAATGTTTCAATCAATATTGTTTAATAAGTAGGTGAAGCATTACGTTCATACGATAGTTTACTATGACATTTCAGAGCTGACGGTGAAATAACATTTTACAAATACTTTCAATGTGAGCCCCAATTGAATTTTATGAGAGCACACCGCATATAACTAACACTCAGCCAGCTACAAAATAAATAATAAAATGATTCGAAATGTTTCTGTACACCGCAGACTGCTATGGCTGAAGAGTCATCTATGTCTGATGATTGGATTATCAATCAAGCGCCAGATTTGTAGTTGTGTGGCTTGTGTCGCAAAAGTGTAGATACCGACAAATCTTCCGTAAATCGAGTTTAACTCTGTACAAATGAACCACATACAAAAATAAAAAAAAACAAAACAAAACAAAAGAAACTGTATGAAATCGTAAATAATAATAGAAATCTGTTGGAACTTTATGAAATATTGAAATGAGAGAGAATTTATCAAAGATTGAGCTGAGGATTTGTATGAGTGAAATGAGAAAGAAAGAAAAGGAAAGAGAAAGAAAATATTCTATTTTGTAATACGCTCTGAAATGAATTTATGGAAATCTTCGAATGAAAGAAGAAAAAAAAAACAAATGATAATGGCACCTACACAAAAGTTTTGACCAAAAATAAAATGCAAATGTTTGATAACAAAATTCTAAAGTGAAACTAATGGAAAAGACGGAGAATGTGTGTATAAAAATTTGTAGATAAATGAACATTGAACATGAACAGAAGAACTATTTTGTCTTAAAACGAATGAAAAACTTTCATTTGCACAACACACCGGGAATGGCAAACCCACAACAAACCAACTTGGAATCGAAAAAGAACGAAAAATAAATGATTGGCAATCAAAATACAATATACAATTTGAATCTTAATTAATCTCCCTTTAACACATATTTGAAACGATTATTACGAAAAAAAAACACCCACACGAACCGAAAATAAATTTAATTTAAATTTTGAAATTTTGAATTTTCCTTTTCTTTTTCGAACACAAAAAAAACAATCAATTTTGATAAAAATTCATTTTTGTATATTATGTGGCGTGCGAAACCAAAATTGTAACATTTCGATGATTTCCCAAAAGATCCCCAATAAGCATGGACTTGAGATGGGATCATTTCAAATTTGAGAGGAAAAATGATGAATTAAACAAATTAGCGGCTTAGAATAAGGTATTTGAAAAAAAGAAGGAAAAAATATTGAGAATTGAAACACATAGGAAAAAAAGAGAAAATATACATACACAATTTAGTAAGAATTATAAAGTATAAATTAAAATACTAAATTTGAATCAAATGAATTATGAACACACACACACACACACACATTATTAATAAAAATTAAAAATTTCAAAAGAAAACATATTTTCGTTTATTTGATTGGCCACAATATAGCAAACCTACGCAATCTCCCTCTACTCAATCCATTCCGCTTTATTCTGTTAAAATCACAGAATCAAACGGAAAATTCAGGATGGAGATCTGCCGAGGGATTTATGTTCTCAATTTTTCTTTTCAGCATTAATTTTTCTATTCATTTTGTTCTGTTTGATTCAACTCGACACTTTACATACAAAGGTTATTCTTTTCCATTTATCATTAACCACTCGATCAATTTCATTGGAATGACCTTTTGATCAACCGATCTATTAATTTGGCATGTATAATGTATGAACAATGTTCATTAAATGATCATTGAATATGTCGATGAGATGACCTGATACACACAACCAAATATGAACCGTAAACCGATATATCGAATCAATAGCAATAGACAGATGTAATGCACCATAGTAGTCAGATAGATGGGCGATGAGATGAATTGGCAAGCAACAGTAAATTCAGTAAATTTTCTTTATTTGATTATCGAATTGAAATAAAAATAATGATCAAAACAGATCAAAAGAATCAACCTGTTGACATTTTAATGGGGGGGGGGCAGAGAGTCTAGAATGCATTATGTCAAGTGTCAAGATTACATTATTATTACGAATATAAATACATTCAAGTGCATTAAAGATTCAATCTAAAATACATTCATTACAAATTACTAAGCAAAAAACATACAAACAGAGATGAAATTTAGTGTCAAAAGCCAATTAAAGTCGTTGGAAAAATTATATTTTTCGATATAATGAAATAAATGTATATCAAAAATGTAAAATAAACCGATCACCGATCATTCTGAATGCAACATGTAACAAGTGCAAACAGATTATAAATAATACGTTGTCTCCATTTCATTGATTCATAAACGCACGATAAATCAAACATTCTAATTTGAAAAAAATTCAGTATACCAGTAAATAAGAGAAATATATTCATAAGTAGAAAAAAAAAATGAAATTATACGAAAACAACAGTGAACAGTGAACACATATATGAATATAAATTGAGATAGCAATACACAATACACAAGTTCACAGTATGTCAAGCAAGTGCAAATGTATTCATCCAATCATTCAGTTACTGAGAATTCCTTTGCGGGAAATCACTTATCCCTACCAACCACAACTAAATGGAATGATCATCAGCTTCCAATAAATATATAATTTATTCTCCTATCAAAATCAACCATTCTTTGTACCCTGAATCTCTTGATATTCGTGAGGAAATTGCGAACACCTCGATTACTCAACTCATATGCCGTTTGTTTGAGTCTTTCATTTGATTATAATCCGAATTGCATAGTCCGGCTTGCATCACCGCGAAAAAGTTGAAAATTTGCTCACAGTGTTATTACTAATAATTTATTAGAAAGTATAACATGTATAAAGTCATTGAAAGCAAGCATTTGGTTTTATTCAGAATTCAGAAGATGACGTAAATTATGGGCTGTGTATTTGATTTCTCAATTATTATAAAACATTAAAATAGAAAAGTCGAAGTTTTCAAATAGAAATTCCACAAATAAACGTTCAAATATATTTGGCTTGTACCATCTTATAAATACCTACTGTCCATTTCTAATTAACTAACGATTTAAACCAAATTTTAAATCAAAGATATTTCAATTCTGTGAATTCAAATTTTCCGATTTCATACGAATTGATAAATTTAATAGAAAACTTACTGTATCAAAATAAGCACAGGTACCTTCAAATTGACATGAAACAACAACAGCAACAACCCTAATGAATGGAAACAAAAAGTTAAGAATTATTTTAGAAAAACGTTATTTTTGAAGGAAAAGTCTTTTCTATAATACATAAATCTGAGAAAAATGAGAGAAATAATTATAACGGGCTCTTTCTATCATTCACAAACAGAAAATCAACCACAGAAACACTGACAATTACGAATGTTCAAATTAAGCACATTCCACAATGAATTACCAAAATCCCAAATAGCCTATACGTATTTATCTATTACCAGACGACTCTATTTACCATCATCAGATAGATTCATGATTAAATTGAACTTAATATTTATTACAAAAAGTACAAAACTCTCAAAACAAGTAAAATTATAACGATGACAAATGTTCGATGAGGAATGGGTTGAAATCAGTTGTTATTCATGAACATAAAAGAACTATTACTGATCGAAATAAATCAACAGAAAACATTATGATCGCCAAAATAACCAAAATAAAACAGACTAAAATATGTAAAGCAGGGGCTGCCAACCTTATAAGAGCCCATTAAATTCCTTAGTTAGATTATTATTGAAGTCCTGCGGCAAAGTGCAAATATTTCGTCAATTCAGCAGTTCACAGTCTCTGATTGTTTACATTAATTTAATCATCATTGGTTGTTTTTTTCCTATATTTTGCAATCATTGTTTATTATAATTTTTTACGGCTAGTTACTGGTTAGTTTTTATTCGGTTCGATCTCAATACAATTTCACTGAAAATTTTCTTGGTTCAACTTAATTTTTTTGGTCTTCATTACATGGTGATATGCTGAATGTGTAACGTATAATCACAGTAATTATTTTGATTTCAAATGGATTCGAAGACTATTGTCATACATATTATTATTAAAAATTGTAAATGTGTGGACAGCAAAAATAAAGAAAATGAAATTAGATTAAATTTTTCACGAGTCTTCTAAAAATAATAGTGGAAATTTCAGTAAGAATCTGACCTACACATTCATATTTCACAATATAAGAAAGGTTTATTTTTTTTCTGTTGAGTGCAAATAAACAAAAGTACTAGAAATTGAATGGAGAAAAATGGTGACATGAATCGGTATTGCATTAAAATAATAATCATTCTTATTTAGTCCTAGAATCTAGATAAACTACTAAAGCATGGAAAGAAATAGTGAAAAAAAAAAACTATATTTGAATGAAAGACAACATGTAAAGAAATATGGATTATTTATTATTATTGATCATTATTATACGAAATAAAGAAAACCACACTCTTTTTTTCATTTTGATTTTCAGATAATTTATTCCAGAATTTTTGCTAAGGAAGTGAGAAAGGTAACAATTTTTCATTTAAATCCAACGCTTTTGTTCAAACCATTGAGAGCACAAGGGATATTGTGGCATGAATATACAGCGCCATCTTTTGGTGATGTCAAGGCGTATGAGCAATGTTGAAAGGTTTCCTCCGGCACTTGTCAAGAAGTTTGACGTCAAAAAGAACTCACTGATTTATCCGAAATTGCAAAAGTGCTGTAAAGTATTTGCTTTTTTTCAAATGAAATTAAAAATATAATGATCGGGCTAATTAAAACTTGAAAATTCTAATCCAAAAAGATATAAAAATCTTAAACCAATGATCAATATATAGAAAAAAGTAAAATATCCTAAGAGATTATTTCTATTTTTTTCCATTTTTTATATTCAGTTTTTATACATCCGCCTTTATCCAAATGGTTAATTTAAATTTTTAGTTTCTTTTTTCCAAAAGATTTCGAAAATTCTCAAAATTATGGTATTAATTTAACGAAATTATTGAGTATCGGTATGGCCAACATAAAAACTAGAAGAAAAATATCCCAGCAATTCAAAAGCAAAAATTTCCATCACTTATTGGCAACAACAAAACAAAAACAACAAAATCCTAATATCAAATACCCGTACCGTTCCGACACATCACACTTGATTAACATGACGTGTATATATTGTGCTCTGTCTGACATTTTGTCGTACATTCTTTCTCGCTTGGCTAAAGTCAAAACTGAATGAAAGTGGAAAAAATATCCCTAAAGAGTGAATCCAAACATTCGTCGCCATTACATTTTCAGTCATAATAACGGAGCGGAGTGAAGAAAATTTAAAACTCTACACCACAGTGCTTAAAACCAAATTTTTTGTGCAAAATAATTGAAATTGTTGGAATTAATTAGCATTTCGAACATTTAACCAAATCAAATATACAAAATTTCGGCAGACGAAAAATTCCATGAATAAAATTTTGTAAATTTCATCGTTGAATTCATTGTGCTTGAACTGTGTGTGTGAGTGTTCGTGTTTGTGTATATGAAAATGTTTAGTGTGGCTCCGAATCAATGTGAATAGTGAATAGTTTTCTTTTTTGCTCTTTCATGATTTTTTGATTTCTGTTTTATTTTAATTTTGAAAATTTTGTGCAAGTATTTTCGTTCATATCATCATATTTTTATGCATTTGGAGCAAGATCAGGGCATAGCCTTACGAATTTTGTTTTCGTTTTAAATGTTTACCCTTTGGAATACGAAAAATCTCATTTGGTGATTACGCGAACGAAAATAATGTTTGAGACGAATGTAATTTGTGCGACGAACAAACCAACAAACAAATACAATTCTGATAAATCAACAGCAAATCTATTCCATTTGAATTCAAAAGGTATTTTTTTTTCTTTTTTGATTTTTTGTGCGTTTTCTAATCAATATGAACCCCATGTTTAACCCGATGTTTTGAGCACTTTTGAGTACAAAAGTTTTCTTCTAATCATTTACTTTCCCATGTTATTTGTAAAAATTGATTCAATGGTTCCATTGCACGTAGCAAATGTACATTCACATTGTGTATATACACATAACACATATTTGTACTGAACTGAAGCTTATTTCATCGGAAGTGACAGATGAAAATGTATGCAGATTGTCTCAAATTGTCAAACAACAATTCGATTTCATTTTTTTTCGCCGTTTCTACTCAAAATAGAGAACAAAGCCCTTAGGAGAATGAACATTAATTGAAATTTAAAACGAATGGTAGTGATTTGAATATGGTCTCAAGTCAACGATATATTTGCGAAAAAATGTTCATTCCATCTCATGTCAGATTTTTTGATTCGAAACGCCACCGCTGATTAAAATTTCATTTGGAAATAAACGCATCGAAAAAAAAACACTTAAATTTAGTCTATTCAACGATTTATTCATTCATAATATCGTTTGAACCAACTTTTGTTCTACCAACTTATTTCGACCGAAAACAATCGGTTTATTGTTTTAGGCTGCCAAATTGTTTGTTTTGGGAATTTGTTTTTGTAAATAAACGAATGTTGTTTTTTTTTTATCTGGGAATTTTTTAAATGATAGGAAATCAAGTCAAACATGAATGATCGGGAAATTCCCAGTGTACCAGTTACAACGCTAGCTGGCCTAGCTAGTGTATCGGATCGTAAGTGTTTTTTATTACTTTCAATCGACACTCGAACAATAATTTCACTTTGTGATTGGCCTCTAAAAATCATTTTTTTGTTCGTTTAGTGTTGAGTGAACTTCCAATATCAGATTCATCAGTTGGTACACCATTGAAGAAATCGCTTCTGTTTCATCCGCGCGTTGCCGAAGAAGCAAATAATCTATTATCATTAAAGGATGAAACGCTAACAAGGCAGCTTGCAGCTGCATTAGAACAAACAAATGCCGATCATATGTAAGTAAATCTATCAATATATAATAGATTGAAAAAACCATTTCGGTAAAAAGGAACAAAAATTACAAAAAAAAATTTGCCGTTTATTTCAGTGAGTTAAAGTCTCAATATGCAGAGCAACAGCCTTCCATAACAAATATGAATGAATTACCACATCTCTTGCAAACAATTTTGCATAGGAAACCGAATGTATTCAAAACGGGCGGACAACAATTTCAGCATCAAAGGACACGTAAGTATTCACCCAGTTTCGAGAAATGTCCGTAACTCATTCAAATCCCTAATCAAACTGTTGTATGCGTGCGTGCATGCGTGCGTCCGTATGTATCCGTGAATGTGTGCGCAATTGTATGATTATGAATGAATAGTTTAAGTTCATTGAAATAAGTCAAACTCAAAATTTCGATTTCATTCTATATTTCTATCATCTTTTTGTGTTCTTTTTATTCCCTTCATGCTTTATTTGTTGCATTTGTCCCGGCGCTTATATTTCGTTTGCTTATTTTGATCGTTATCGTCTAAACCACACACAAAAAAAAAACAACTAATTTTTTTTTGTCACAAACAAAAAACCTTCATCTTCTTTGGCCATACTTTCCATACATCAAATAGCCTCATTCGATACTAATCATGCGTATCAAAATGCTCAAAATTTCTATTCAGCGCAACAAAATTCGTTTTGTTCGGCAGGAAATCAAATGCAATGGAACCAACAGCAACAGCAGCCCCAACAACAGTACGCTGCACACCAACAAGCATTTAATTCTCCGAATCAAATGATAAATTCATCTTCACAACAAACTCGAATGCCACAACATCACATGCAATATCAACAGCAACAACAACAACCAACACCTATTGTTAATCCTCAAATGCCGCAACCGATGGTTGCCGTTAAACAAGAGTTTCCTTATCAAAATATGCAACAGCAGACAACGCATTCAAATGCGACCATGATGGCAAATCAAACGGCACATAATAATCCGAATCTACAGCAAATGTATGGGCAAACGCAACAACAACCGACCACAAATCAAATGTATAATAATTTAAATAGCACAATGATCGATCAGCAAATGAATTATGGCGCTTATGACCAATCGCAACCGCAACAATCACAACAACAAAATCAAATCCCAACGCAATCGATTCCAGCACAACAACAAGTTGTAACGCAGCAAAATCAACAAGGCCATTATCAATCAACATCCCAAACGGTGAGTATCCATCTTCAGGAATATTTTTTGTTCCTTGGCAGGGGAGGGGAAGCACTTAATTGAGCCTTATTTGGCTGTGAGTCCCTGCCAAGTAACAAATAATATCTCTGTCCATTTTCTTCTCTGAGAAATAAATGCAATCGCCGCTCTCCTAAAAATTAATCGGGATTCTTAATGAAACTATTAGTAAAACATTGTTCTACCATCAGCTCTGAAAAGTCATAGCAAACTGTTGTAGAAACACAATGTTTCACCCAATATTATTTAATAAGTAGGTAAAACATTACGTTCATACGATAGTTTACACTGATATTTCGAAGCTGACGGTAAAGCAATGTTAAGCTAATACTTTCCATGTGAATACTGAATGAATTTTATGAGAGCGGACACTAAATTCCAAACATTATTCTGCCGTTCATTCAAACAGCCGCAGACACAAAATCAAATCCATCAAACGCACCCTCAAACGCAATCATATACGCAACAACAAATACAACCGCCACAACAACAAAATCAAAATCAATTCGATCAATTGTTCGATAGCAAACCGGCGACAACAACGCAACAGTCACATTTAACCCGTTATCCATACAATAACAATGCGTAAGTGTAAATACGTTTTCCCTCCTTATTTAAAGAATATGCTAACATTTTGTTTTTCATTTGACATTCGGTGACAGATCGTCAAACCATAAAGGCGCTCAACTGAATCACAATCAATTGACAAATACGAATCAGTCGTATCAACAACGGTCCACAAATCAATTGCAAACGATTAATGAAATATTATCGAAGACTCGATCGACGGTATTTAGTCAATTGCAAAGGACTCAAGATCAAAAAGTCTTTCCTGAAGATCCACCTCCACAACCTCAACCTCAACCTCAACCCCAACAGCAAAAATCGGCAGCCGCTTCAAATTCGAACAGTGACATGAAAGCGTTAAGGGTAACATTGAATCGATTGCAGCCCGAGCATATCGAGCAAATGAGCAAAAGTGTGTCCGAATTCGCCAAAACTCAGCCGCAATCAGCCAAAGATTTGGGTGTTATTAAATCAGAGTTGGATATATTTTCATTAATCAAGGCCGAAGACCGAAATTTAAAAAGAAAAACAGGCGATGACAGTTGTCCATGTAAGTGTGTCTCTTCGAAGGATTTTCATTTTAACATTCATTTACTTGAGTTTTTTATTTGATTTTTTAGTTTCACAACCAAAACTAAAGCGTGTCCGCCAAGAAATGACCCCAAAAACGAACCACGAAGATGTGCTTCGATCACAAACGTATCAGCAATTCATTGGGACCATGGAATATGAAATTCAAAGGTTACAAGACTCCGAGCATATCTACAATCACGGTGAGTAATGAATGTCGTATATATTGAATCTGAAAAAAGGATTTCAATGTGATTTAAAAAATTTACAGAGGACATCGATTATCAAAGCGATTGCATTCCGACAAAAACGCTAGTACAATTGACCAATGATATTGCCAAACTGAAGGCAAAAGGATGCATTGATGCAATTAACAAGAGCAAATTAACGCTGTTAATTAATTTTGCAATGAGAAATGTTGATGTAGCAAAAAGCCTTGTAGCTACACCAGTAAGTCGACCAAATGACTTAATTTTTTTTTCCAGAAAAAAATTTGAATGCTAACGGGGATTTTTTTATTACAGGATCTAGAGGATGATGGTGATGAGCAAATTAATAAAATTCTAGATGCCGCTGAGGCTTGTTTATTGGTTAGCAATTTGTATTCGACAACGACAGATGTGAAATTCTTGCAAGAAGACAACATGGATAAAATTGTAAAATTTGCTCAATTGCAAATGCGTGAAACAATATTTCCATCATATGATCCAGTGTTTTCGCTAAAGAGTACAAAGAAAACTGATGGCCGTAAAAAGAATAAATCAAACACTGTTAACAATAACTATGGAGGCGGAAATGTGCCACGTAAAGTGCAACAATTGTACAATAAAATTGTTGATTTAACAAAAGTTTTCGTAACATTATTCGACAAGTGCAACTTCATCGATACAATTGTTTTGTCGGTGTCAACATTAGCGGTTGAACCATTTTTCGTGGATAATATCGAAGCCTTGCAATTTGCTTGCTTGGAACTCGTAACAACGGTAAGTGACGATATGCGACCATATCAATGTCATATTCATTAAATTATGTCAATATCTTATCAAAACTCATTGGAATTCCCACTTTTTCTATTTTTCTTGCAGATATTCCGTAAAGAGAACTACGTTAACTACCGAAATAGCATATTAAATGATATTTTTGCCTCAGTGGATCGTTTACCACAATCGAAACGTAATCTCCGACCGTATAAACTAACACATAACGGTGGCAGCATACAAATGATAACAGCGCTGGTTTTACATTTGATTCAATGTTCGACTGTGTTGCCGGACACATTGTGTGATTCGGCAAAATCTCGACGAAAAATCAATCAGGGTGATCTGGATGCCAAATTTGATAAAGATGTTATTGTAAAAGAGAAACATGACATTGCAATCAGTATTGGCGGTAATTTTTTGACAACGTTCTTGGATAAGTGCAAAACAAGATCAAGTGAAACCGATTTTCGTCCATTATTTGAGAATTTTATAACCGATTTGTTGACAACGGTGAATCGGCCCGAATGGCCAGCATCCGAATTATTACTTAGCCTTTTGGGCACATTATTGGCCAAATATATGTCCGATAGATCAATGGAACAATCGATAAGAGTGGTTTCACTAGAATATTTAGGTTTGGTGGCAGCTCGTCTACGTAAGGACACGGTTGAATCACGTTGTAAAGTTGATACCATGGATCAGCTGATTAAATGCATAAAATTGGAACAAGAGAAAGAAAATGACCTTGACGAGGACACTGTAAGTTTGGCGCAATTTATTTCATCAACTTGATGAATAAATCAGATTCATTGACGCTGTTCTATTTTCTTTCATTTCATTGCAGTCCAAAGTCACTGTGGATCCTGAAGAGGAGCGAACCGAATTTTTGCAGCGAATCCTTTTGGATTTTCTTGCTGTTAATGCTCACGAGGATAATTTAGTGTATGATTATGCAAGACATTTCTATCTAACGCAATGGTATCAAGATTCTCAAATGCGAAAACGTCGCGTCGCTGACGGTGAAAAAGGTTATGCATCACGAAAGAAGCAAGTGAAAAAAAATCGACGTTATCGAGATTCGGACTCATCACAAGATGATGACAGCGATGATGACGTTAAAGAAATCAAAGCCGGTCCCGACCAAGAGCTTAAATTAGAAATCTTTCGATTGCTCGACAATCGCAAAAAGTATTTATTATCAAAAATTTCATCATTTTCACCGAATTGCAATGCTCAAGACATCAAAACATACATCGATTATAATAACGCAAATTTGATAGCACAGTATTTAGCGAGTAAACGACCGTTTTCGAAAAGTTTTGATTTGTATTTGAAGAAAATCATTATTGTGGTGAGCGAAACATCGATTGGTATCCGAACAAAAGCGATGAAATGTTTGGCATCAATTGTTGAGGTGGATCCATCAATTTTAACACGAAAAGACATGCAAATCGGTGTTAGCCGGAAATTTTTGGATGCATCGATATCGGTACGTGAAGCCGCTGTTGATTTGGTTGGCAAATATGTTTTGCATGATCCATCATTGATAGTACAGTATTATGATATGCTATCAGCACGTATACTCGATACGGGTGTTTCAGTAAGAAAACGGGTTATTAAAATTTTACGCGATATTTGCATTGAATATCCGAATTTTACGAAAATTCCGGAAATTTGTGTGAAAATGATCCGTCGAGTGAACGATGAAGAGGGCATTCAAAAATTGGTCACCGAAGTTTTTATGCGAATGTGGTTTACACCATGTGCCGATAGTGATAAAGTAATTTTCGATGTCTTTTTACGTGCCAGTTCCTAAGCTAAAGTTAATAATGTTTTTATTTGAAATAGGAGTCCATCGAACGGAAAATCAATCAAATGATCGATGTGGTGAGCATGGCTCATGATACTGGTCTTCAATGGTTAGATGGCCTTCTCACAAGTGTAAGTGCAAACAAAAAATCAATAATTATTTATTTGAATTGAAACAATTTTCGCGATAAAACTAAAATATTTTCGAAATTTTCATTAGATCTTTAAACCAAAAGACGACAAGGACATCGATCGTACGGCCAACGCACCAAAAAAGGAACCGGCAAAAGAGATAGTGAAGGCCTGTCAGCAAATTGCTGATGGTTTAGTGAAAGAGATTTTGAAATTTGAAGAATCGGATAGTGAAAGACTATTGAGTTGTGTACTCACGTTACATTTATTGGCCAAAGTGCGTCCAGCATTACTAAGTAATCATGGCATCACATTAGAACCATATTTGAACATTCGTTGCAATACAACCAACGGTTTGAAATTCATCAGTTGCATAGCAGAAATATTGGAACAAGTTGTTCCATTAATGATCAATCCAAGTGAAACATTTTTAGTTGATCTCGAAACCCATTTAATGGTTTTGGCATGTAGTCACAATCAAGCGGTGGTCAACAGTTGTTTATCGTGTTTGGGTTCTGTTGTGAATAAAATCACAAAAAATTATGGACTGATACGGGAATGTTTTGCAAGATTTTATAAACCGATAATAAACAGTCGTGATTATTTGGAACGGAATCCATCATTGCCGAATCAAGTGTACAAGCCAACATTTCGACGTAGCTTGTTCACAATTGGTTTAATCATGCGATATTTTGATTTCAAATCACCACAAGTGTACGGTGATAGTTTACCAGCCGATCAGGTTGGTCTGCCTTCCTCCATATGCCAAAGTACATTCGATAGTTTATTCTTTTTCGCATCGATCACAAATCACAATGATATTCGTCGTGAAGCACTTGTTGCTTTGGGCCATTTTTGTGTGCTAAACTATGATTATTTGGTTGATACAAAACTTCGTAATTTGTACTGTGATATTTTAACATCAAATGCATACGATGTTGGTGTTAAACAAATTCTATTGCGTAACATAACAATGTATTTGAACGATGCAGACGTATCGATGTCAATCAAAGATAAAGACTGGCAAAAGCAATCATTAGCGGAAAATTTATCAGAAATGAATGATGTGGCATCGGGCATGGCCAGTCGAATCATTCAATTATATTTGAAAGAGATTTTAACTAGTTTATTGAACAAAGATATTAATGTACGATCGAATGCTATTAAAGTGATTCAATTGGTGTTGCGTCAAGGTCTAGTGCATCCAATGACCATTGTACCATATTTAATATGTGTGAGTACAGATTCGATACGAGAGAATGCACATCGAGCCGATCATCATTTACAGGAAATTGATAAACAATATCCGGGTTTTGTGCATATGAAATCACAGGCAGGTATCGCACTGTCATTTGATTTGCAAACCGTTTTACAGAACAAAGATGGAGAAAGCAAAGCAATTGTCCGTGGATATTGTGTACGGAATAAAGAAGAATTGCCATCGGCTCTTAATAGCTTTTTGTATACATTGATGAGAAATACAAAACCACAACGACGTGCTTTGGCGCAGGGAATCATCAAACAGTTTGATGAACAGAGGACAACATTACGGCAAATGATTTATTTGGCCGACAATTTGGCATATTTTCCATTTGCAGTTCAAGATGAACCACTCTATATCATTCATCAAATTGCTTTGTCAATTACAGTGGCTGGAACCAGTCTGTTACAAACATTTAAAGAAAATCTCAAGCCAATTCCATGCCAAGAGCAAAATGGTCCAAATCCACGTAAGTATTTCATCGACCATTCGCTTTTAACTAAATTGAGAGAATTGAATTTGGTTTTTGAATATTCCAGCGCATAATGTCTTAGAGGACGATGATGATGATGAAGATGTAGAAACACTTTACAATCGACTACCTGAGGATACAACTGAACTTGAAAAATGTATAACTGCATCACAAGGTTGTATTTTGTTACTGATGCTTAAACAACATCTTAAAGAATTGTACAAAATCAATGACAAGTAAGTCAATGTCACCAAACACATCGGTTAATTGTTTTAATTACATTTAATTGTGTTCTTATTTATCCTTTATTTGCATCCGTTTTATAGCAAAATTAATCGATACACGCCATCAGACAATACAAAAATGTTCGAAAAAGCCGTTCAACGAGTTAATGTGCCGAATTTTAATCCAAAATCGACCATCGAAATAATCAATCATGAACGTTCGCTGAGCGCTCAACTATCTGACACAGAAAAACGACAATTATTGCAACAATACTTAGACGTGAGTAGAATGATTGTGAAACAATCAAATCCATAAAATTTTCCAAAAATTAAAATAATAATCCATTAAATTATTATCACATTTATAGTTCAAACAATTGATGCTTAAAATCGACAACGAAGGATCCGATGATGATTCCGACACACCAATCAACAAATCAGCAACCAATACACCGAAAAAAATTGATCCCAATGAATATGGTGCCGCAAATGCTCAGCCAATTCATGTAAACAATGTGAATAATGCGATAATTGGCAATGTCGGAACTCCATTACAAGCTCTTCCAAAGGTACCATTGCCATATAATCCATATACACAATATACATGATTCAAATGAATGATGTACAAAAAACAAAATGACTTCCAAATCGTTTTCTACCTCGCTATACTTTCAACTACCACCTTTTGTTTGAAAAATTTTGTTTGCGTTTTTAAACAATTTTCGAATTTTCGGAATTTTCGAATCTTTTGTTTGTTGCTTTTCTTTTGTTTCCTGCAAATCTGTTTGAACAACTGTGTAAATCTCGTTGTCTCTTTAATCTGTATCTCTTTTGGAATCTTTTTTTATAAATCATTCCAATATAGAATATTGCAAATAGTCATGGTTATCAAACGGCGCCATTAGCAGCAACACCGAAATCGATGCCCATTCGAACAGCTGTCCATACAAAATTGCAAACAACACCATCGCAAGCACGTAAAAAGTCCTCTCGTCACACCAAACGGAGCAAGAAGAAACGAGTTCTTTCATCGTCCGATGAAGAAATGAGCGTTGATAGTGATGATGACTTTGAATAATTTAAATTTTCAAACATTTCAATGCTATCTAGATGTCGGACAATTTCGAAAAGAAAACAACACTTTTTTGGGCTTTCGATTTTGAGTACTAATCATTTTTTACCGAATTTCTTTTTGGTTCAAATTTTGTTTCTGAATTTCAAAAGATTCGATTTGTGGTACTTTATTCATTTGATTTGAAATGGATTTGGCTGTTAATATTTGCTTTTTTTTAAATCTAAAAAAAAAAAAAATCTGATTGTGTGTCAACCCATCATGTCCATAATGATGTCAGTGAGAGAGAAATAATATTTGATTTGTACAAATGCATAAGAAAAATTGATTCCGCTGAAATGAATGGTTTTTACACAAAGGCAGCTAAATAATGGAAGTTACTGATTTCAAATGCGCTCTTGGCATGATCATTTCGAACAAAACTAGAAATAGAGAGGAGACTCGGTGGGAGATAAAATTTTTAAATTTATTTGTATAACGAAAAGAGTGATAAATAATTTGAAATCCCGTTTTCCTTTGTATAAATTCATTAAACGCTGTGCAGAAAATCATATTTTTTTCTCGTTCAACTCGAAACATACACAAAAGCTCATATTGTCGATTGCACATATAGATATATATGGGCTATGAAACATAAAAGCAACTATTTATAATTAAATTAATTTTAAAAATGAAATGAACGAAAAATGTGATTTTCTCACAAATCCATAACATTCGCTGAATGCAAACGTAGCTGGAAATTATTTATTATTCATTTAGTTTAAAGTTTAAGGATTTAATGTGAGTAAATGAAATGAAATATAAAAGAAAACTCAGAAAAAAAAAAATTATAATTAGTTAATCTGAATTAATGATTAAGTTGATTAACGAATAAAAAGCATCCGAAACGGAACAAAGGTTCTTAGCTCTTAGTGGTGTAAGTTTAAAAATTTTTTTTTCTTTTTTTCGAGAAGTGAGAGGTAGATTAATGAATATAGAAATATATATGAAAATGCAAATGAAAATTGTGATTTTCAAGTCACTGGAACGAAAAAAAAAAAAATACAAATGAAAGGAGGAGAAATGAAAACCGTTTATCAAAACTCGTAACACAGCCACACAAAAAATACGATAGTTTAAAAGATGAAATGAAAAGCAAATATATTTAAAACGAATTCTCAAGAAATGTATACAATTATACAATCGATTGATTTGTATTTTTTTTTTGTGGATGAGGTGATATGGCGATATGGCGATACTGTGTAAAATATTATGATATAATGAATTATGAATGTATATCATTTCAATCTCTATTGTAGGCAAAATGTGTAAAAAAAATCTATGAAATTATTAACATAGAAACTAAAGGGCTTTCGGATAATCTACCTTTGCTACATGTGAAATTGAGACCAACCATTTTTATGAAACAATATTTTTGTCTCCTTTCTTTCGGTCCATTCCATTTACCTCTCACAAAAATTCATTGCTTATGGTTTGAATATCAACTCTTTCATTATTATTATTATTATCAGTATTGCCATTAAAAATCAAATCAAAACAAAATAACGTGCCCGTAAAACTACAGTTTTATCGCATTTGTTCTTTGGATATTAGAATCATCCTCAAAATTTAGCGCTCATTATAAAATTTGGATGGAAATGAAGTGAGGTCACCATCTAGACATCATCGATTGTGCATTTTGCATAAGTTTTCACTTTATTTTAGCGATTGTTCACTATTCATCAGCCTAAATCATCGATATAAAAAAAACAATATTGACGCAAGTTTCAATAAAATTGGAAATGAAAACAAAAATCTGTAAGTTAAGGATTCTCCTTTTGTATAAAATATTAGAATTAAAATTTTTCAGAAAAAAAAAACAACAACAAATAAAGTAGAAGAACAAATACATCAATCCACATACACAAATAAAGAAGTGAATTAAAATTTTAGAATTTCGAAAACCGGAATAATCGCACATCTAATTATAATTCATTTGTCTGAGGGAGTGTTAATGCGATTGGAGGAAAGAAGAAAAAAAGCTATTAAACATATATTGCGAACTCATTGGGATTGTTATAATTGAATCATTATTGTCGAACATGTAAAACACAATCACGCCCCGAGCCCCAAAAAATTGTATTATTTTTAATTGAAACTCTTCTATTTCTTTCGCAAATTTAAATAAAGAAATGAAATCCGATATGGAAAAATATTTTTGATTGTGGTTTTCTTTTGATTCGTCTATTGGCTGAACTAGACAAGCAAAAATACAAGTGCAATGTGATATGATTTTTGATCACATCGCAAAAATGATTTATCATTCTGCGAATCTTTCGTTCGATTCTTCAACATGGAATTGAACTTAGGTTCTTTGGTTTGAGATTTATCGATTATTTATTATTTTCTGTTGTAGGCCATTGGTTGCTGTTATCATTGTAGAAAGTTCACTGTCGATTGGCCTATCACTAGATCATATTTTATTCATACAAAAAAGGTAAAAGCACATCAACGATAAATTCTAATAATGATAAAAATGTTGACAATCTCATGGTGCGTGAATTATTTTATTTCTGAAATTGCCGGAATATTCTGTATGGTGTATGGTATACATTTACAGTAAAGTCTATATAAAAGGACCACTCTCTAAGAGGACCATTTCTCATTTGTGAACCAATAAGCCAGCAACCAAAGTGGCCCCTTTAGAGGAACTTCACTTATATCGTTCGTTCAAAGCCACCGGATGAACGCACATCATCTCACTACATTAAATAATCCACGATTTAGATATCTTCGATGGTTGACTCAATTCACTCGGCTTGACGATTCTGAATATCAATTAGCTTAAATTTGTGTATTCGCAACAGAAAATGATTTGAATTGCACGAGGTCATTAAAATAAATAAATTCAGATAAGTTGCTGCATAAAACTCTCCTGCCATTCAAAATGTAACATTTGGCTAGGCTCCAACTATCCGACATTAAATTTGTATAATTTACGATGAAAAATGGAGCTAAGATATTCCAATGCATTGAACTGATTCATGATTAATTATTCACAACAATTATCACAATATTGTCTAACAATTTTATTCTAACCGAAAACTCGATAATTATAATTAATCGAAAATATATTGGTGAATGATATTTTCTATTTATGTTCCATTCATCAGGCACCAGGCATTGTTCTCGTTGAATGCAAATTATAAATTTGGCAAATTGTCTGCCGAAAAATATTTTTAACAAAGTAAGAAAACTTTATCGACCCAAAGTGAGATTAATTTTTTTGACTGGGAAAGCAAAACAAGTGTACCCAATGTACGATCCCGAACGAATCTCTGACAATTCGGTGCACAAAGCATTCATGCATGACGGTAAAAAACGAAGATGAATGTGTTGAATGGTGATAACAAATTCAATGCCACACAAAATCGTCGAATAGATTCAAACATTGAATGCACGGATCCATAAAAAGGTTTCCAACGATTTAACATCCATTTTCGATATGCAAACGTGCTAAAAGAAACATTTTGTTTTCAAATAATAACAGAGAATATAACAATCATTTAAAATCAATTTGCGATTTGTATACGCTGATTCTGGCCTAAAACAAAACTGTACGACTTCGACCGTTGATGTGATTTTCTCCCAGGAAAAAGCGACAAATTGTGTGTACTTTACAAATAGCTCCACCCTTTCAGAATGGTGGATGATTTAACCAATGATCATTATATGAGAAAAACTGGAAAGAAAAAATAAAATAAAATAAAGTCAACACATCCGTTGAAACAGAGGGGGTTGAAATATATGCACACCGTTTTTGTCTCAATATCCATGCGCTGAATTTTCACCGTTTCGGCACATTTTCAAATGGAGAAACGACATAACTGATGTTTCTTTGCATCGCAATGGTGAAAAGCAGTTACTCGTTACTCGTTACTCGTACACATTTAACGAGCCCGAAGTGGATAAATTGCGATTTAAGCTGCAGATGATGGTATAACGTATCCTTGAAATATAAAGCAAATGTAGCATAATTGTTATTGCATCCTGATTGGATGGAATCGTTTCGATTCGGTTGCTAAGGTTTGCTTCGCAGCTTACATTTGATGTGGCAATGTTTGGTCGGTTGTTTGAACCTTTTGCTACTTCACAGTTTTTGTAGACATTCAAGTGAACGGTGGTGAAAGGAAAGTTTCTCTGTCGTTATTTTCACCTTTTCGGTTAACATAATTTGCAGAAATACCACCAAGCAGCCATTTCAGATGATTGTGGTCTGAAATTATAATTTCAATGTTAATTGAAGAATTTGAATCATAGCTTTTGATTGTGCTTTGAATTAATTTCATATATCGTGTATTAGTTAGGTTTTTCTCGATTTTTTTTTTAAATTAATTGTGGCGAAAAAGAGGAGATTTCCTCAGTATTATCCTGAGGGAGGTTTTAGTGAAAATAGTTTTCATAGTTTTTCGTGGTTTTTTTTCTATTTGTGAGCTCTGAGTCGCAGTGAGCATGGAGCAATTAGCGCATTTTGTTACTAAATCCTTCGAATACAACAATAATCGTGTTTTGGACGTTTTGAATTTAGCGACGAAATCTTTAATTTGTGAAAATCTTAAATCAACTGATTCAATGGAATCACTTTTGAATCCCGATACGGACATCGAACATGATTCGGACTCAGTTGATATTGATATCACGGATGTATCTTCAAATGGTGACGACGTCAGAGTGCACAATGAAAACGACAATAATAATTTGAATGTTGTAAAACGTCAATCAACACCAGTACCGGCGGTGATAAAGAAATCTCAAAAAGAAAGTGTTCGACAGACCACAAAAAATTGGCTCATTTCCAATTCTCCGAAGAAACCAGAAGAAAATGGTTCGTGCTCTTAAGTTCTGAAACTTAGGCCGACGGCAATCCTTCATCAATTGTTGATTTTATCTATGTTTTATCCGTTTAGAAAATTGTGTTGAGGATGCTGAAACTGAAGTTGCATTAAATTTAATTTGTGTGGATGAAGCGACAAGAAAAACGATTGAAATTCCGATTCGGCCGCGACCTGTGAAGGATTTATTGGACGAGATGCACCACAAGAAGCATATTCTGCGAAATGAGGCTGAAATTAAAAATAAAGTGCGAGATGATCGAAAGAGATCGAACAATAAATCAGGTAACCATTGTTGCATTATTATTATTTTCTTAAAACAAGATTTTGAATGAATCTTTTTTCACAATTTAATCAAATTAAGTCATTTTTATCGATTTCAATTGCTTAAATCCACTTAAACTCCGTTAAAAGAAGTCGTAAACGCATTTATTGTCAAGAATCCAATAAAGTTACAAGTGATTGTATTGTAAATGTCTGTTAAAAATTTATTACACAATAAAAGTTACCCAAATGAACTCTCAGTCGGTGATTTGAACATAAAATTGTTCATCGTCATTATCACAATGAATTTATGATTTCTAACTACGAGACAATTTGACAAAATCATAAAAATCAGTATATTAATCAAAAATAAAAGGGTGGTAAAACTGGCAAAAACATATTCATCGTTACCACAATGCCATTCCCGAAATCTGAAACCCATGCGTCAGGTTCGAATCGGCGTTCTGCGTTTATTATAGATTTATTTTATAATTTTATTTATGTCTTTTATATTTTCAACTGTGCGCCACACATTTTATTCAAATAAAGATTCGTTGAAATGTTTCATTAGCGTTTTCGACGTCGCCATCAACATGGACAAAACGAAGGGTGACGAATTTAAAATTTGGTTTGTTTGAATGATTGCGGGAGATGAATTTGTAATTTGCATAATTTTGAATTAAAACATTTCAAGGAAAAAGACATTGGTTTCATTTCTGAGCTGATTCCATTCAAATATTTGCATTTGCACATTTCCAGATAAATCTGATCCAAAATCCCAGCCCGGAAAGCACAGACTATCAAAATGCACCGATAACAATTCAAATAAGAACAATAATAACGTGGTTACCAAATCACTAAGATTATCAACATCAAAACATGAACCGAATGGAATATCTCAGGCTTCATTAGCTGCATCAATTGCAAATGCAATTATCAATTCAAATCAGGGACATTCGAATGGGAGTTCTGCAAATCAACTAACAAACAACAACAGTAATCACTTGAATAGTACAACGAGTAATAATAACAACCTTTCGAGCAGCAAACAACGGCGCTCAAGAACCAATTTCACATTAGAGCAACTGAATGAATTGGAAAGTTTGTTTGAGGTAATCACAATTCGGTGATTTTTCTCGGTTTCATTTTTTCAATTCCCCTTCTTTTTCTTTTTCTTTTTCTTTCAGAGCACGCACTACCCAGATGCCTATGCTCGCGAAGGTATTGACCGAACGAATGTAAAATGAAACAGTTTATTAATTAAATTCACTTTTCTGTGTTCTTTTTTTTAATTCAAGAATTGAGTCAACGGCTTTCTCTTAGTGAGGCTAGAGTTCAAGTAAGTGAATATTTATTATATTCATAACATTTGGTCAATATACAAATCAAATTCCATTTTTTTTAATCCATTGCCATGATGAAGCTAATTCATTTCTTTCGCACACCGAAATCGATCGCGTCATTTATAACAAAATCAATCCATTCAATTAGAGAAAATTAATGCTCGCTTTATCAATTTAGCTGCTGAATAAAAACATTTATTTATATTTATTATTTCCATGTGATTAGTGATTGAACAAGTTGGTCCAAAGCATATCATGTTTTGGTATATGGTGCAGGGGCTAGGAAGAATGAGTGAGTGTGAGAGTGAATGAGGGATCGATTTTACACATGAATTTCCTACCATGTGACATAATGGTTTTTCTTTCCTTCGATTAGATTAGGCGGTGAAACGGTTAAGGATTATGTCATTTTCATAGTCGATTACATTCGGAATAGCATTTTTAGCCAGATTGTGCGGCAGAAAAAACAAGAAAAACGAAACAGAGAAAGACCATCAAGTCACTGTGATTTGAACTACTTGTTACCAAATTATTCAAACGATGTTCAATGCTATTAATATAATCGAGATGTGTTCATTCATGGATTTGTTATTCTTAAATCGTCGTAATATGGATACTATTGTCACCCCATATACTGACTGAAGACAGTGATTGATAGCAACCATCTTAATTTGGTTAAGTGTTATTTTATGTGCTTTGGGTCGACGATACTTCGTTGATTGTTCATCCTGTTGTGACTAACTATGATTGGGAAACTGAATCGAAAACACATTTGTCGCAATATCATTTTGACTGTTACCGATGCCATCGATTTATTTGAGTGTTAAACAGGTTTTCAATATACATTTTTTTCTCTTCTCAATTTTACCGCATATACATACCTGAATAGATCCTGAAGCCATTCATCTCATGGAATATGAAATTTTCAAAAATTACTTACATCGAACTGAACATCGATAACCTAATAAATTTGCCAAATATGTAGTCATGTCATGTTATCCAAAACAAAATATAAATTTCACATGACAATGAATATGACCAACTATTCCCTCTCCAATATCTAATTCATGTGCACTCGGATTTTGGACACTCGATGTTGATCAAAAACAATTGATGCGCAAACAAGCTAACAAAGAAACAAACAAACAAACATTTGTCGAAATATTACGACGTTAAATCTTTATTGTATTCTGTATCATATGTGCTTCTTCTATGCTCTGCATTTGAAAAACGCATTTCGGATCCAAGCGAGCACAAATCTTCATTTTGTGTAAACATTGCAATTTTGTTCATGTCAACATAAATCACACTGTAGTTGGTCATTTATTCCAATGTTTTTAAATGTTAGACAAAGAAGATTTTGTTAGTCCAACAAAATTGAAAGCTAATGTGTTACTACTTTGTGTCATTTATTTCAGTTATGCCATGGAATCACTTTTGTTCTTTTTTCGGTCCAAGTGTGGCGAACTCAAATTGAATTTAGATAAATTTGTCATTTTGATTCGTTTTGGTCAAAAAGTTCATCCAAATGAATGTTCGTTAATGTGTTCCATCTAACTTTTCCTTGGTATTGTTTTGAAATTGATGGCAATTGAATTAAGGTCATTGAGTCGAAATTTTTGGCTTTGTTAACATCATTAGACAGTATTACGTAATTTAGCACAAGACACGAGCCAAATTAAATACACTTTTCTATTATTTAACTTTTCAATTTTGTTAATTTCAGGTGTGGTTTCAAAACCGTCGAGCCAAATGTCGCAAACATGAAAATCAGATGCACAAGGGTTCAGGTATGTAAATATTGATAGTTGAATCTATGCACAAAAATCAATTTCGATGTAAGCAAAATGAAAATATGCCTTGAAAAATGATTGAAGTTGAACGGACCGTAAGATCGCCAGCGCCAAGCCATTTGGTTATGGAATAACCATTTTGTGTATAATCCATTGACATAAATCATGAGAAAACATGCCCATTGAAATGTGTTTTTCATTCTGATCAGGGGAAATTAATATTCAAACATAGACAAAACAGTATATTCGAAAAGACATAACATATTTTCTCAAACGAAAAATGATCAAATTAAACATTCAATTGAATCTTTTTCAACATTTGGCATCGCTTCCATTTCATACTCCCATTTCATAAAATCATAACATATTTTTATTGTCGATTTTCTTCTCTCCGTTGCCTTTGAATTTCGCTTTTAGCATCTCACTCGTCAGAGCAACCACATTTCAACCCCTATAAAACTATGGGAATTGGGAATCACCCAAACGAATGCATGCACACATTTATTTGGTTTTTTATTTATTTATTTATTGAATGTTTTATCCAGTTATTTTCACTCTTTTTTCAATTTCACGAGCATCTGAAGTGTGTACGTGATGCTGACAACATACACACTGTACATTCCGAGATGCTATTTTTTTCCCGTCGCCAACGTGCGCGATGTGCAAATTGAAAAATTGGTTTGTGTACAATTTTTGTTTGCTGAAGAGCACCGGGCGATTTTTTTTTTAATGTTCCCTGTTCCCATTTGGAATTCTCGGCCAACATCCAGTTACACGAAGATACAAATCTAGTTCTGGATGCATGACATTTGAATTGGAGTTTTGAGAAAAAAAAAAAGAGAAAAGGAAAGCCTTAAAAAATGTGAAGAAATAATGAAATATACATTTTTCTATGGCGTAGGTGAATTTGGATGTCTAATAAATACTTTTGCAACAAATCACATATAAGTCAGTCGTTGGGAATTTAAATAAACAATATAACTGTAGTGAGGTTAATCAAATAAATGGATGTGGCTCGAATAGGATAGCTTGAATCTCTTAATCACGTAAATAAAAACAACAAATGTTACAGATTTTCAAGCCGATACGCACACTCTCTTCTTCTGGGAGAGACAAAGTTTACAACTCGAGCACAAGAACCAAGAACAATATTGTTCACGAAATACGTGCAGTCTCATTTGCGTATTCAAATGCTAACAAAATGAGGGACACAATTATTGGATCAAACAGAAGCATAAATTCCACATTAATTAAATAATTAAATTTGCGAAATTTGTATTTACAAATTTACGGGCGGAAACAAAATACATGACAAAAAAATAATACTTTTCACATTTCTGTACCGTATGCCGTTGAATTACTGAAATTGATTTGTTTGCCATGCAATGTTTCCTCTGTCTCGGTTCATTCTATCAAATTGATTGGATAAACGGTTTCAATACAGCTTTTTTTACTCTTTCAGCTCCCCAGTATAGGACTCACAGCTTGAGACCATTTACCTGATACAAATGTAATTCAATTTTCGAAAATAAAAATGTAAATAATCAAATCGATAATTTTCGTCATTAATTCGATGTTTATTCAAATGGGATCGTGCAATGCATTCGTTACCATTTCGTCTGCCAATTTGGAAATGTAAACATTTACCACGAATTCGAATTTCGGATTTGAGATATAGGCAAATGAACCTAAACGAACGCCGAATAACATATGAGTAACAAACAACAACAAGAACAAAACACCAGTCAATGGAATCCTAGGCGGGTCTCGTGCAAAACAAACCAAACTCAGCATGTTCATATGCAATTTCGAAACCAAATGCTGGGTAAATTCTAATCGAGTCAAGTACTTGACATGTGCCTTGTGCCAAATGCTAAATTCACTGTGAATCAAAATCAAATCATCGCAAAATGTGCGTTTACATTGACAAAATCCTCATCGTTGAAAGTCGCGTTTTCGTTAAAACATTACAAATTACCGAAAAAAAAGACACGGGAGATATTTATTCTAAATTGCCATGCTCATTGCTCATTGCTCATCGCTCACATGTATCGAACGTTGTTCACATTTTGGAAATTGTTTCACGTTTTAGCGATCGGCTCAATGACGACGAGCAATCCAATTTCTCGACATCTTGAGCGTAACAACAATAAAATTTGATACCGTTTATCGCTTCATTTGGTCGATTTGTTGGCGATAACATTCGGCGATTGAATGAACATTTAGGAAAATAAACGAAACGAATTTCTATCTCATCTCGCCCTCTTGCAGGCTCTTAAAGCATATACACTGTGTTTGCCATACCAATTCGATAAAAAACAAATTGAAAATCCACACTGTTGATACAAGTTAAGTACTTCTAACATGCTTCAATGGTGGAACGACTGTAATTCAGCACACAAATAAAATTTCAAAAGAAAAAAAAACGGTTTTTAACATTCTTCGTAAAAGTTATTCTGGAGTCGTAAATTCTCGGCTTTTATGGCACAACGTTCTTAAACATGGCAAATGGTGAATAGTGAATGGTTTAGGTGTTGCGTTAATAAATGAACTGTTAATACAAATTTATTCATTAGCCTTAAACATTTCATGGATTTATAGATCCCGTTTCCTTACCGGCCACCACCCAGGACCATTGGATCACAGCAATCAAGCATATTCTGCCTTTTCCGCCTCTCTCCGCTTATCCTCATCAAATGAACAATGAACACATTCGAAATTCAAGCTGGAATGTTTAATCACGTGAAAGGGCTAAATGAATTGTTTAAGTCGATACGGATTTTCATATGGATCAAATTGTCGTTTGATAAATTAGTTATTAACTTACTTCTGACACCGACGCTATTCATTTCATTGGTTTCATTTCGGTGCTTTGAACCATTTTAAATTTTCCATTTTCCATTTTCATTATAATCAACACCTTCTTAACGTGGCTTACAAATTGTTAATGAATCGTTAATTAATTAAATGGCAAAAAGAGTTTAAAAAAAAACGGTATATACAACGACCTGTCTTCATGAAGTAATATTTTGATGATTCAATAGAAGAATTTCTGAGATGACTTTGATTTCATTTTCGTCACTGCAGCTGAATCAGCTCTTTTGATTGAGTTCACAATTGGACCAATAGATGCGTAATCTGTTGTGTAAATAGTAAATACAGACAGTAACTCACGTAATTGGGAAACACAATATGTTATTAGTGCCTTGTTTTTAGTCAAGATCTTCCAAAATCAAAATGATTTCGTGTTTTCTGATTTCTCACAAATAAATAATTGAGACGAAACCGAAATAGATGTTTTGACTCACTTTTTGTGACTTCATTCCTTTCTAGTTGATGCAGACGCAATTCAGTGTTGTTGAACCATTTAGGAACCAGAATGGATAACAAAAAATTACGACACGAATTATTAATGTTTACAAATTTAATTGAATTACAAGATTACGAACTGTTCCAATTTGAAGTTTAAGTTCATGTGCGAAAGGGGAATTGTCTCACATATTGAGTATATTGTGACGAGACACCCACTGGAAGGGCTAAAATAGACTCATACGTGCGGTTAGCTGTTTGTAGGATGTAAGACTTTATTGAATGATTTTGGTCATATGTATTTGATTTCAATACAACCAGAACTGTAAATCGGTTTGTACACTGTCGTGTTTTCTGATTTCTCACAAATAAATAATTGAGACGAAACCGAAATAGATGTTTTGACTCACTTTTTGTGACTTCATTCCTTTCTAGTTGATGCAGACGCAATTCAGTGTTGTTGAACCATTTAGGAACCAGAATGGATAACAAAAAATTACGACACGAATTATTAATGTTTACAAATTTAATTGAATTACAAGATTACGAACTGTTCCAATTTGAAGTTTAAGTTCATGTGCGAAAGGGGAATTGTCTCACATATTGAGTATATTGTGACGAGACACCCACTGGAAGGGCTAAAATAGACTCATACGTGCGGTTAGCTGTTTGTAGGATGTAAGACTTTATTGAATGATTTTGGTCATATGTATTTGATTTCAATACAACCAGAACTGTAAATCGGTTTGTACACTGTCAAAAGTCAGTTTCTATAATTTAGTCTGACGTTACTTTTTGACGCATTTAGAACCACTGAGCTAAATACTAGAACCATGTTACTAAATAATATTCAATATTCATTCAGCTGTATTGGTGTTGGCTGTATGTGTATTGGAAGTTAGTAACATGGTTCTAGTATTTAGCTCAATGGTTCTAAATGCGCCAAAAAGTAACGTCAGACTAAATTTTAGAAACTGACTTTTGACAGTGTAGTAGTTTTCAATTAGATAAATATCATTTGTTTAATGAAATTCGATTGGCGAGAGAGCTTGGTATTACTTTAGTTATAGATATGTACGATAAGTCACATAATCTTATATATTTTACTAATTTTTCAGCATTAATCACCGTGAATTAAATATTTCTCACCAATCACATGCATACGAAAGTGCCACTACCGTCGAACGAATTCATCTAGATTATTATTTTTGTTAACTTGTGAGGTGTGAAATGTCCTCAATGGATGAATGTGTCCTATGTCATCGTATTTATTTACCACATAATATTGATATTTTACAAATATGAAATATACTTACATATATTACATATTCTCTTAATAACACATTTTTGATCGAACGGATGCGTACAATTTTCTCATTCAATTGAAACGGCTCAATGAAAAGAGCTTTTTTTTTTTAAAAAAAATCAAAGGCTTTGTATTATTTAAATCCGAATGGTTCATTCTTTAATCAAATCCATCGTATTTTTCTCCGTATAAGTAAATTGAATTTCGTCTTAATAAACGGAGCGAACGAAATTCGAGTCACTTAATAAACTAGAATTGGGAAATAAAAATGGTTGGTAATTCTCCTGCAAATAAATCACAAACCTGGAAAATAATAAGTAAAGATTCTTCCGTGTTTTCTTTGAGAATTGGTTCATTCCAACGGGAAACGAGGCAAAACAACGGGAAAAAGAAACAAGTGTGCGGCAACTTAATGCAATAAAAAAATTATAAATAAACGTAATTCAGTTACTTTTTTCCAATCCGGTGAAATTGATGTGTTATGTCTTTTTGAAGCGGCTCCTGTACCCATTTAGAAATCGGTTGTTTTTTTTTTGTTCGTACATTTCGTTCAGAGGCGTGTAGTACATTGTTTTAAATCAAGTGATTCCCCTTGAGAGCCATTATGTCATAGTGTTCACTTACACCAGCCGCAACCCCCCGTTTTTTCTTCTACTGACGAATAATTTTTTGATTTACTCATTTATGCAATGAGATTCGATATTCACTTGGTTTTGTCTCTTTCGGACTCTGTCACTTCATTCAATTTGAGCAAAATACTAAATTAAAACATTTTTCGAAGGTCATTTGAGAATTTCGTTTAATTTCCATTTAGGCATTTTGCTTTCAAGTCATAGTCCACCAGTGTCAACACAGATTGAACCGTGTCGTGTGGCACCTTATGTGAATTTGCCATCGATGCGAGGTAATACGTGCATCAGTTCAACATCAACAACGTCACATCAATATTCGTCCAGTTCTGCAGTTGCTGCGGCTGCATTTTCTGCATTCGATCCGGCTCTTCTGACAGCAGCCCATCAGGTAATATCGATCGATAATATTCTTCTCGAAATTAATAAAATCATATTTCGTTATGTTTTGTTACAGTATGCAGCAGCAATAAACAGTAGTAGCAGTCTATTTTCGATGCCACAATATCCATTAAATTTGGCTGCTCTGGCAGCTGTGCACAATAAAAACTCAAGTATTGCCGACCTACGGTTGAAAGCTAAAAAACATGCGGAAGCCTTGGGTTTGAAGGAAAATGCGTCATAAGATAAACCAAAGTTGATTGAATGCTGTCGATAACACAGACGAAAAAGATTTTCAATTATGTTTTTTTTTTTGAGTTTTTGTAAGGAATTCATTGAAGTGCAACTTTTTTTTTGCTTTTAATATTTGAACATTCGAATGTAAGTGATGATTTATGTTCCAAGTTCCAATCTACTTTGTGCATGTTAAAATCGAAATTCACAATAAAATATGAAACAGAATCTGCGTTTATTTTAATCTAAGTGGGTCAAGGTCCAAACCAATCCAATCGTAAAGAATCAATAAATAACAGCAAAAGAGAATCTTTTATTTTTCCCACAGGGATCATATTCAATCAAACAATTAGAGGTGAACTGCCAATATTGGTTCATTCTGATATCAGACAAAGTGATTCTGACAGCCAAGTCTGCAGGTCAGTCATATGATGGGAGACATGAAAATTTTGTTGAGTCTTAGTATTAGTCAAGAATATAAATCTGATTTATTAAGTGATTACCTCAATATCTGTCATGTTTCATTAGTGCTTTTTGATTGACGATCCAAGGGTGAATGATACTTGAATGTTCGTGTGGCTCCTATTTTTCTCAATAGCAGTATTGTATTTGATCGGCCTTTTCCGTTTGTATACGAATCACCTCCAATATGGAGACGCATTTTTGAAATGGTTTGAATTGATGGAACTTATTAACAACGCCACCTTTCGTGTGCTTAGTGTATTTTTGGATTACAAAAGCATTTGTCTAAAACGTCAAAATTGGGATATTTTTAGCTGCATCGGGAAATAATTAGCGTGAGTGCTGACTTGCGTGATTTCATATGTCAATTATTATTATTATTGTAGATTTACAAAAAATTGTCAACGCGACACAAAACAATAAACGAGAATTTTAACTAAAAACGTATTAAAATTAGTTCATTAGAATCGTGAATAAATTTGTTGAAATTTCATAAATCGAATTCTTTGCTGACATCAAAATGGATTTATATGACGACTTGGATACAAAACATCGGCCCGGTCAATCAATTGATGGTTGGTCATCGGGTATTAAATTGCTTCCGCAATTGGCATTGAAGAAAGCTGTCGCTCCAGCATCAGTGAAAAAAGAACAACCAAAGCGTTCAGCAGTAAGTTATCTATTCATGTGAAACGATGAACAAATTGAGATGAGAACCAAACAAAAATATAATCAACTCAACCCGAAATTCTGTTTGAAAAACTCAAATAGCTTTTAGCACCCACAACATTACTTAATAAATCTAGAAATCGACCAAAAGACATTGATGACTTCCATTCACGAAGCAATGAAATTTCTAAAATTCAAGCAAAAAAGCCTACAATTACAGCACAACCTTTGCCGCCACCAAACAAAGCGGTCAATGATTATGATTGGGATGTTGTTGATGAGTACGATCCACTGTGGCCAAATGAATATGACAAATTAATCAAGGAACGTCGAGAAAAACGTGATAATGAGAGAAAACGACGGAACAATCGAAATGATAACAATTCATCACCATCAAAATATCCTGGATTTGGTGGTCGACCGGATCCAGAAACTTTCGAAAAATCGTCACCAGTGCGAAGTGGCGGAGCGGCAAGTATGTTCTACCTTCTAATCAAAAATTTTGAATATTTCACTGATTTGAAACAATTTCTGTTTTTCAGTTGCACCGCCTCCTTCATTACAAGAGAGTACACCAATCATACCAGCCCTGCAAAATAGCAATGTTACAAATGCGTATGGTTCAAGCTCGGTGGCAGCAAAGATAATGGCCAAATATGGGTTTAAAGATGGTCAAGGACTCGGTAAAAAAGAGCAGGGAATGTCAGTTGCGCTACAAGTAGAGAAAACATCCAAACGTGGAGGCCGGATAATCCATGAAAAAGAGCTATCAACGCCAGTTTCAAATAGTCCTCCATCACCTACATTCTTGCAACCGGCACCACCAGTCTCACACCAATCACAGCAAAAAGAGGAACAAACGATTACTGAAATGATGAAATCGCCTAGTAAAGTTGTTCTGTTGAGGGTAAGCCGATTCATTTTGATTTTATTTCTGTTTGAAGATCTATTACTCACTAGTCTGTTGTCTGATATGTTTTTTTTTTTTTTTTTTCTAGAATATGGTTGGTGCCGGAGACGTTGATGAAGAGCTCGAAGTTGAAGTCAAAGATGAATGCAACACAAAATACGGAGAAGTGGTGTCCGTTTTAATCTATGAATTACATAATACAGCACCAGATGAGGCCGTTCGGATTTTTGTTGAATTTAAACGTATCGAGAGTGCTATCAAGGCTGTTGTCGATTTGAACGGGAGATTTTTCGGCGGTCGACAAGTAAAGGCCGGCTTCTATAATCAAGCCAAATTCCAAAGTAAACATTTGACTGGTTAAATCTTTTCTGTTTTGGTGCAAATTGTTCGATGCTTTTTCATAACCGAACCAATCTATAAACTGAGAGAGTAAAACATGAGATAAAATAAATTAACAAATTTTAATCGATTCCATGGTGTTTATTGTTTATTTTGTAATCAAATTAAAAAGTTTTTCGGAAAAATATTTGTTTTTATTATTATAGATTCGGAACTTCATAATTGTGTTATCACTATTATTCAGTTGTGAGGTCTACGATTATTATTGGCCATAAACAATAAACCATAAATAATAAAATCACCTTCTAAAAGGTTCACATGAAAAAATAAGTCTTTTTGTCTCCAATCACCTTCATTGAATGGGCTGCAAATTTTAGTTCAAAAGACGTACAACAAGAGCTCAATGCAGCATGATGTGGGAACCGTCGGTTGGTGCTAGATGAAAACGTGATCTCATTTGATGAGCATTGTAACACAAATTTGTAGATTTTTCGTCACAATAATTGAATTACAAAGCACAATAGCCAACTCATGAGCATTGCAATTCGTGTAGACAATGGAACAGCACGCCACAATTGATAGTCAATGACAATAAATAATAAATAGTTACCATGGAAAGGCCCCATAAATATGCAGTCAATATGCATCAACTGTTCAAATTTATTCAGAAATTTCCTTTGCAGAAAATCAAATTATTAAGATAACAGGTATGATTCCACTGTTTCGAGCTGTTTTATCGCTCGAAATTGGAACGTGAAATACTTAGTCAGGTACCAAAGTACCAATGATCTGATTTAGAAAGCCCAAACAGTGATCAAAGTGAGAACAAAACAACAGCAAAATGACTGAATTATCATTGTTTTGATGGCCCCCTAATGCGTTCAAGCCTATGATATGAGACATGAGCTACAAAGCATCAAAGGGCACATGTTCAACATTATTAGATTTATCAACATTTTATTAAAACAGCTACATCAATATACTCACTATGCTACCGTGTATCCTGTGCCAATACGTCTATGCTCTGTTCGACATCAGTCAAAAAAATTTGATTCATTTTCATATCATTTGTGTACGGTGTACGGTGTGCGATGAATGAAGTGTATACATCCGGGTGCTGAGTTGATGAAATTAACCACCCTTCATTTCATTCAATTATTATTGGCAATGAAATTCAAATTCGTTTACAGAACCAGCGAATTAGGTATATTGTGCTCGGCATACTTTTGTATGAAAACCCAATGAAGGCGCAAGGCTGACCAAAAAAAAAAGCCCAATTCAATGCTAAGCTCAAAAATTTGAATTTATTTATTTCAAAATTAGGTTTTACGTATAAAACAAGTAAGTTTTACTTAAAAAATTCCAATGTTAATGTATTCATTTATTTATATGTTGAAAAAAAGAACGTTCATCTCTGCACATTTTGCAATTGTAAGTACGATTATTATTTTAAATTATTTAAGTGTTATTTTAAATGATAAATAATTGACCAGAATGCACTCTTTCCGCGAAAATCGATTCAATCGCAAAATCAAAATTAAAAAGATTGAGAAATATTATTATAAACAAATGCAATAAATAAATTATGTAAGTTCGTTTGATAAATATTAACATTACGAAATATATCCTTTTGATTCTCCGACGATATCTACGTCACTTTCATCGTCGGTGCCATCGTCGCTTGATTTCATCATTAAATCGTCCGACGAAATGCTGCGTAGCATTTGAATGGATGATTGTGTTTTCAATGATTTAACATTGCTCATTGCTGATGAATATAATGAAAATGCACGTTCGGATTCCTCGCCTGAAATATGTTTGACATTTGTTTCGATTCCATTTGATGCACTTTTGCTCGTTTCGTTACGTGAAAAGTCAACCGGTTCTATTTTTCGAATAAATGAATTTTATCAATGAAATTCAATTAATTTTCATATTATGAACTTTCAAATTCCTTGCTGTTTAAAGATTGAATTTATAGTTTTAAAATGTTTTATTACAGAAATGCACTGCATTTTGCTTGGAAATAAGTTTTCGAAGAAAAAATTTTATTTTCTTGGAAATTGTTCGCTTTTGAAAGTGGTTGAGATTTAATTATATTCATATTTTGAGTAATGGACATTTGTTTTTGGACGAAACTTGTAATTTTCTTGAATATTTCAAAGAATTTCTAAGAAATTGGTTTTCATTGAACTTAATTTATTGGATTAATTTCCTTACGTACCTGATGAGTTTATGTCACGCCTTCGAAGTTGTTTCTTGTGCTTCATTCGTCGATTTTGAAACCAAGTTTTCACTTGAGTTTCACTTAAACCAAGTGCCGCAGCCAATTCCACTCTTTCGGGGGTCGATAAATATCTTTGAAAACAATTGAAAAAATTAAACGAAAATATATTCGTGAGAATTCAACAAGAAACACAATTGCTAACCGAGAATATGGTTAATCGCCAATAATTGAAAACTGGAATTGATTCAAAAAATAATTACCTTTGACTTTCGAAACGTTTTTCGAGTCCCGTTAACTGTGGATCGCTGAAAACAGTTCTTGCTTTCCTTCTTCGGCAATGTCGCAAAGCATTAACGTTCATCCCGAGACCAAGTGCGATATCTGAGCATCCACCGCCGGGAAAGAAATTTGCACCGTTGAACAAACCTGCTATTCAAATTAACCAAACCCGAAATCAATAGAGAAATTTCTTTGAAATTATTCGAAAAAAGATGAGAAATGTTAACCTTGTGAAAGAAAGTATGGATCGACACTTTTATAAACAGATGACGATGGTGTTAAATAAGCTCCAAGGGCCATTTGTAAATAACCAGGATCTGAATATGGTCCAGAATAAATAACGTTTGGATTGGATGTTGATGCGAACTGTTGAGGATTTGTTTGCGGCGGTACACGATCTTTGTATCTATTCGATATTTTTTCATGAGAATCAAATTTGATTCATTTTAAATGAATAGGATTGAAAAGGACAAAAAACACAAAATTTAATCCAAAAAAGGTTTCAGAAAATAAAGCTCTTCCATACCGTTCACTTTGAAATAATTTTCGATATTCATCTGAATCATTTGACAGCATTTCACTGTTGCTTCTGAAATTTTTTTCATTTCGATTGATCACAATATTTTCTTCACCGTTATTGTTCCGTGCATTGGTATGAGGGCCGCTATCATATTTCTCATGATTTTTATAAAAAACTAATTTACTGTCGAGTTTGGCTGAATTGCGATCCAGAATATCTTCGATAAGAAAAGGTGTTTTGATTGCTGGTGCATTTGCATTTGCTTTATTTTCCGTAAAATGCATGGCCATTTTCACACAAAATGAAAACAATACACAATTTATTCAAAAAATCGAAATGAAATCACTTAAATAATTTCCTTTTTTGCACTTTACAAATTGATAAAATCAATTCAATCACTTTAAGTCGCTTTTGAAAACTCAAATGTTTGTATATTATTAGATGTGAAACTAGTTTCATTGAATGTTGCACAAATTATTTATTAATCGAGCGAACTCATAGAGAATCGACCATTCTTAATGACTTTACGCCGATTTATGGCATATAATTCAAACATCAACGGTTTAGAAACCATAACTGATGTGATTTACAACAACTTTTGTCTAATGTTTCCACCAACCGATTGCAAATGTTCCTGAAAGCGAAGGGAATAGAGTGTAAGCCTCGCATTCACCATCAGATGCATAGAGACGAAAGAATACGTACGCAGTACTCATTCAAAGTATACATATCAAAGAACACACCCCCTGCTGCATAAATCATACATTGCCCTTATATACTGGCCTCAAAACTCAAAATACTTCAAGTCATTTTCCATTATGTATTTTGAAGCATAAAATACATTGACAAATTGGCAATGAATGCTTTACCAATTTGTTTATCCATCCTTCCGTCTGAATTGTCTCGTAACACAATTTTATCTTCTTTTAAACTATCTGTTCACTTATCATTGTACAATGTTTACTATTTATGGCTATCAGATGGTGGAGACTGGGGCTTGGGAAACGGATGAGCCGTTATTATTATTATCTGCCAATATGTATCCAAGCTGATTTATTTCGCCTATGGAATCCATAGCTGTTTTCAATTTGTTCCATTCGGTAATTGGTTTCTATTATCTCTTGATTAGTGTGCTCAATATGTATATACAATATGCGTGCAATGTTGTACAAATTTGATTCACTCGATCATTTAGTATTATTATCTGGAATTTCAACAAAAACAATTTATTTCGGATTGCTTCAATTTTTTCAGTTCACCTATGCTTCGAAACCATGACACCAAAAAGATATCATCAGAGGATTAAATGGCTGGAGGCTGAAGGAATTCCATTAGTTCAAATGAATATTCGAAGAAAGCCATCAAACAGTTGACCACAATGCATTACATAAAATAAACGGTTTTGAAGATTAAAACTCACTTTTCCGCACTATTATCATTAAACGAAATACGAGAAAATAATGATGACTTTTTTTCCTTCTCTTTCATCGTTCAAATTCAAAACAAATATCCAATCTTAAAATCAGACACATTTATGCATTCTAGAACCGCTATCGTGCTAACAAGACATATACATAAAAGTGTCGACGACGACAACGACATACACACAGGATTTTTTTTTAAAAAAAAACAATTTTTCGTGTTTTTCTCGCCGAAAAACGAAAAATTAACTCAAAAAAAAAATCCACTTTTTTGGGTTAACGAATACTTTTTTCGCATCTGTAATTGTGGTGTGCGGAAAAGTAATAGGCTCACCAATTTTCCCATTCATCGAAATACAAAACTCCATGGAAGAGAAGGTTTGGCTACAGCCCTGTACAAAGCACAAAGCAAACGATTCAATTGTAATTGAAACCGAAATTATTACTAATTAACGTACCGCTTCAACATTGTTGAAACAGTTGATAGCATTGTTAATTGCAAAATTAAAATAAAATTGATGCCCATGTCGATATAAACGCTGTTACATGCTAGGGGCTTATATCCATTTGCTGATGCCAAAATATTTGTGGACATTCGCAGGCATTCGCAAGCGTTTGCAACTATTCAGTAGCCTCTATATGTGTATTTGTATTGTTCTACACACAGAATACAAACATTGTGACGCTGTCACAATGGACATTGTGAATTTTCATTTCACAATATCATTGTGAACTGTCACAGTGAACATTGTGAACTAAAATTTAAAATGCCAAAAAGAATTCATAAATATAAGCCGACATTGCCCGTTTGCATTTTAATAAAAACATATTGTTGCAATTTTCGCACCCGAAATCTTATGTATGACGTTGATCTTGAATTGAAATGAAGAAAGAACGAATTTCATCACACAGATACTGTTCATTGTCCACTTTATATTTTCTTTGAACGTTTTGAACAGCCGAACTATGTGTAAAGGGTAAAGGGCTTAATGCAATACATACAAAA
>GL501429.1:258141-332266 GCA_000149185.1 Mayetiola destructor
AGACATTTTAACCCATAACTTGTGAACCAATGGGTTTTGACCCTTGAAAATTTAACACGCACAACTAGATTCCGAAAAGAATGTACCGTCAAAATCCCAGCCCAATTGGAGTCGATTTACTATGTTTAATGGCCCGAACAAAAGAATGCGAAACGATTATAAAGCTTGATTGTGTAAACACATCAAGCAATATTTATTCGAATCCGTTTGAATGGTCGAAAATTATTGAAAAAATTGACGAATTAAGTTGTAAACAAACAACAAAACACCGTGCACGTACTTTTGCCCAGAAGCCCACATATTTACCGAAACAAAGCAACGAATCTATGTAGTACGTGATAAAAATCAGATGAGCAAACGATAGGTCGCGTTTACACTGTATGCACAATGTACAGTGTACAGTGTACAGTATACAATTTATTCCAAAAATAAATATGTATGGGTGTATCATACGTTCAGTTTCGATTTTGTAAACATCGCAATAATCTTGACAGTCGGTTCCTCTGAGTTGACAATCAATTCATTGGTATTTGTTACTTCGCATATTAGTATGTCGCCTGACTGAATTGTCTCGACTGTTAAGTTACTCTTCACTGAATTCATTTGCACAGTTCAATACGATAAAGACGGCAGAATTTCTATCAAATAACGAAAAAATACATACAAAATTATTCGGTTCGGACGGAGGTCGGTTATACGAATCACTGTCGCTCTAAACGAAACAATTTTTTTACATTTCTTTTCTTTTGCAAATTAAAAAAGGGAAATAAAAGAAGAAAATAAAAGAACAACAGTTCCGTCGCATTAGATGAATGAATGGAGAACAGGCGAATTTATTCGAAATTATTGTGTTGTTTACTTGTGGCTTTTTGGTATGCAGATGAATTGATATTATTGCGAGCTGTTTATTGTATGTGCGAGTGTGCCTTGGTGTGTATCGTATGAGAACGAAAATATTTGCCAATTCCGATTGAAAATAATTCAATTGGAGATTGAAATTTCGGTAAATCAACGCATATAGTGCAGTCGACTGCAACTTTTTCGTCTAATTTTCCTCATTTCCAGACGAATTTACTTACTTTTTTAAGCAGAGTATTCAGTCAGCTTCGATAATTTAGTTGTTTCGGTTGTCGAAACAATTTTCAAAAATAGATTTACAATATATTTTATCAGTTTTGTTATTTCAAGACTACATTAAATATTACGTAAAAACGTTCATTCAGCGTTTGTGAATTTGATTTCTTTTCGCATCATTGACAAGTGAGTTTGGACATTTGAAAAGAATAATTATAACCAAAGATCGATCCAGCAATTGAATTTTTTTCTGTGCACGTTTTGTGATAACTGCTTATTGTCTTTTAATCTCGGTAATTTTCCACGATTTCAGGGAGGTATCGGGGGTCGGCCTCAAAAGGAATGAGCTTTTTGAAAAGAGAAACAGAAGGAATGGAGTAAAAAGTGGAGATTTAGTGACATTTATGTTATTATAATAACAATCACATAACGACGACAGTAGCCAAAGAACAACTGAAGATCTCTCACTTAGGGCTCAGAGTAAAGTGTGGCAGAGAGAGAGCAAAGACATGCTAAAAATTTGACAAACAAACGAATATAGCCCAAAAATAGATATCAAAATTTTGAAAGGAAGAAAACAAAAAGATAAATATAAAAAAATCAATTGAAAAAAATAACAAGCATTGAAGCGCAAGCTAAATGAAAATATTTTGATACGCTAAAGTGTATTGTGAATTTGAATCGAAACGAAATTAATTGAATTTAAAAAAGGAAAAAAAACCAAATTGACATAAACCATTTAAATGACTGAGTTGTTTGGTGCGAAAACAAATTATGACACAACGTGAACGCGACACAATTATTCATTTAACAGCCGGCGGGTAAGGAATCGTTCAAAATACTCATAATACTAATTTTACCATCGGAAATTCTTTGGATCGTTAATCAACAATGATTGGAAATCAGACGAAATGTTCTTATATTTATCGCCAGTCATGGCTGTTCGACATTCATCAAAAATTATTGAAAAAAAAGTTAACCTAAAAAAATTCTGTTTTGAGTCGAGAAACGTCACCGGCATCGGCAACAGTCCGTCGTTTGTGTGTACATTTTTCCTAATTTTTGACACTCATTACTAAATCATGGTTTTTTGTTTGGATTATTTCATTTTTAGATTTGCTGGTACAATTGGAGCAATTATCACTAGCCCACTTGAAGTGGTTAAAACACGTTTACAAAGTTCATCATCGACGTTTTATCCAACGCCGATATCGGATGCTGCAAACAAATTGAATTCAAATGGATCACGATTGAAAAGATCATCACAAACCCGTGATATTTGCACATCGATCCTACGGAAACGTTCACAAGTGAGTGTTTCAATACCAGAAATTGATTTGCCATTATCATCCGCTCGTTGCCATTATTATGCAATTGTTTTTTTTTGTTTTGCTATTATTAGCGTATCAGTTCCCTAAACCCCCCTGTACATTGATGATTAATAATATACTCAAAATGTGCTTTTTCTTTTGTTTTCATTTATTTATTTGTTTGGACAGATTTTAACCATATCGCAATGTGGAATAGCGTCTAGTCCTCAATCGATTAGTATTTGGCAGTGTATAAAGTAAGTACACAAATATCAAAAACAGAATGTTTCTGCTGATTATAAGTTTTATTTATGTTTTTCTTGTTGTGTGGCGTAAATCTATTTATAAATTCCATTGATATGATATGAATTGAATGTTCGTATATTGTCGCAAGTGGTAAATGCAATCGCATCTTCACTCACTATGATAATAATAATAATAATAATAATAATAATAATAACCATTTATCAAGACTTTGAATTATTATCGCATTTCAAAATTGTATTTATTCATTATTCTGTTTTTAGCCATAATAAATGATGTTCTTCTGTTGCGTTCTATTTATAGATACATTGTGGAAACGGAAGGTTCACGGGCATTATTCAAAGGATTGGTTGCGAATGTTGTAGGAGTGGCCCCATCCCGAGCTATTTATTTTTGTGCCTATTCACAAGCCAAATCTTCACTCAGCACTTTGCAGTAATTGATAAAATTTATTAAATTTAATTCAATTTATTTGACGTATAACTGTTCAATCGAATTACAATCGAATTGAAATGAATATTGTTCTTTTGCAGAAATTTATCAGCCGATTCACCGATTGTTCATATTTTAAGTGCATCATGTGCTGGATTTGCTGCATCGACCGCAACTAATCCAATATGGTTTGTGAAAACGCGCTTACAGCTCGATCACAATTCAAAAAATCAAATGACCGTCAGAGAATGTATTCGCAAAATCTATAAAAAATCGGGTATTATTGGATTCTATAAGGGCATAACGGCTAGCTATGTCGGAATATCGGAGACAGTCATTCATTTTGTGATTTATGAAGCGATCAAAGCAAAAATTGTAAGAGCGATAATCTTTGTTCAACTCTTTGCCGTTTCTTTAAAAATGAATTTTTATAATAATTTCGATTGTTTGATTATAGAACGATATGCGAAGAACGCATCCAACTGACAATAAAACATCCCGAGACTTTGTTGAATTTATGGTAGCCGGTGCGATATCGAAAACGATTGCATCATGTATTACCTATCCCCATGAAGTGGCTCGAACCCGTTTACGCGAAGAAGGTAATAAATATCGAACATTCTGGCAAACGTTGTCCACCATTTGGCGTGAAGAGGGCAAAGCGGGCTTATATCGGTTCGTTTCATGTCAATTTTCTACTTTCATTTTGATAAACAATCAAATACACAATGATAAATTTTGAAATAATGATGATGGTGATTGATTAATTGTTTTTTTATTTTCAATTCGAACAGTGGACTTGCGACACAGTTGGTTCGCCAAATACCAAACACGGCTATTATGATGTCAACCTATGAGGCTGTTGTATACATATTAACTAGACATTTTAACAATCAGTTTTATGATGAAGCCGATGAAACTTAAACAATATTAGAGAAAAAATCGTGTAATTTAATTTGTAATCTTGTAATATGTGCGTGTGGCGTGTGTACATTCTCCTCCTGGCACCTGGCACCAATGGAACCTTACTGCCATATAAAATGTGTATAAATTATTTAGACAAAAATGGTACCGATGGCGCCCTCATTTGGATGTCACATGTGGGGACATTTGTTTACTATGAAAACACTTACTGATTTAACTAAACAATTCATCGGATTGTCAAAGTCGAGCCTATATCATAGCAAACAAATGTTCCAGTGACATCCAAATGTGGGTGCCACCGGTACCCTTTTTGTCTAAATAATTTACACTGTCGTAAGATTCGGGCACATATGTATATGATAAATAGTTAAGAAAAAGATAATATTGCCCTGTTGGAATAGCTATTGAACATTCATTGGAGGACTTCGGATCCATCCAACACAGAAAAATCAATAAATGCTCTTTAGTCATCCAAATCAAAATCATAAACAGAAAAACAAATACAAAAATAACGAGCAAAAGAGAATATATTTCACCAACGTAGAATTAAGAAGACAATCGAAACGAACGCAGACGCAATCATTGCGCTTTTCTATTTCAAATATAATTGCGCTCGTTATACTGTGTGATAGATTATTACAAGTCAGGTGCAAGGCAAAAGTAAAAATTTCAAAACCTGTACGTAGTTCCGATTATTCCGAGGGAATTAAATTGTTTCCTTTTAGAATTTTGCGATCACTCAGTGAGGGAATTCGTTTCTTCTGTTGTTTTTTCAATGCACACGATATTCTTAATAAGTATTATTGCTTCAAATTCTTCAAAATGTTTATTCAGTTGCCCCAAAAATGAAAACAAAAAAACAAAAACGAAAAAAAAACTAAATAAAAATGAATAAAAATGAATTTTAAATTTATCAATGAGTTCTTCTTAGTTGGATGCATTTTATATCTGTACTTATAATTTTGGACTTTGATTCCTAATTCAAAGATTAGAGGCTATGCCCATGATTATTAAAATGCGGCCAAATTTTTTTACAATGCTTCCATAATTTCCTGCGCAATCTGGTTTATTTTTTCAAATTCATAGGATTGTGCAGCTTTGACATTTTCTTGTAGAGCATCTGTAACTTCATCAGTTGATATGATTTGTGCGCTGATTGACGGAGCAAACTGAGTTGATAAAAGGTTTCCCAAACTACGGTAGCCTCGGTAGAGAGATTCCGGATCGCTGGTCCACAAGAGAAAATCGATTAATGTTTCAGTAATTTGATGACATGATGATTCATTTGGTCGTTTGAGTTGGGCAACGCTTAAATTAAGTAATGTGGTTGCGATAGCCACTTGCAAATTGCTTGTTCCTTTTCTGATTGTACTCATTGCTACCAAAATATTTGGCAAAATTGTTTCTATCAATCCACGACCGTAACCATGAATCAACATATTCGACAAACAGCGTATTGACATCAATTGATTGGCTGTACCGGTATGACAATTTTGAACAATAAAATTTAATGCGTCCGGCGCTACCAAATTCGTACATGTGTTCGGGTCGAGAACGGCTAAACGAACGATGTCTAGCACTGGAAACAGAAATTCTGAAAACAAAACGGAATGTTCAGAATTCAGATTCATGTTTCATGCAAAGAATAAAAATCTTACCTTTTGGCCATAATAAAAGCTTTTTCAATGCATCTATCGAACTTGAAGCTGTATGATCCTAAAATTGAAACGAAAACACCAATTGAAAGGTCGAAGCCAAAAATACATTTCAAATTTGCTTACATTTCGAGCCAATTTGATGGCTTGCAGCAATTCTTCTTCGGATAATCGAAGTGATTCAGAAACTTGTTCATTAAACTCTCTAAAATAAGGGGAGAAATTTATAAACCTCGTCAATTTGGAATAATATTGAAAAGTGTTTACCTCAATTTTTTCAAAATTTTCTCGGCATCACAAACATCGAGTGTTGTATAATGGCTGAATGGGCAATGCTTTCGTGAAGGATTAGCACTTGGCTGTGAAGTATGACTGCTTGCACCCGTAAATGGATCAAGATTTTGGCCCGAACGAGGAACAAAATTAACCGGAACCGAAGATGTACTAGATGAATAACTAGATTCGCCGGTAAAGGGATCAAGATTCATTCCAGGAATATAGCGGCCGCCACCAGTAAATGGATCCTGATATTCGTTAGTTTGTCCGGTTGCTATCATCGGTAGTGGTTGTGCATTGGTAATAATGAAATTAGCGACTTGATCCAAATATGATTGAGGTAATTCATTTTCATGAATGAATTTTTGAGCAATAACATATGGATCATCGGTGCGATTATATGGCAATTTCAATGTTGGAGCATCATCAGCAATATTAACATCGAATACATAATCATATTCTTTGCCGTTGTGTAACTTCTTTCCAGAAGTATTTTGTGATCCACCGGATGCACCGACAACATCACCAATTGGTTCCCATTTACCGCCATTCCATTGATAGCACATAATCTTTCCATCTGGTTGTCGAATCATTTTAGTTTCACCATCGGTTTTGCCTTTCAGGAATAACGCCTCTGGTCCCGGAAGTTCATTGACCTTAACACCGCCTAATTTTTTGCTAGCTTCACGAATATGAGCATCAACAGCTTGACTGTATGCAGCTATTATTTCATCGCTAGCAACACGGTTTGAATCTTTGGTAAAAATGCGAACTATACCATCACTCGAACCCGTTACAATATCACCATTTTTCATACATGCTACACTCCAAACGGACACTGCAGGTATTGTGATCGCTGTACCCATTTCACCATTTTCATTCCACATACGGAGTGTACTATCTTCAGAACCAGAAACAATTATATTCTCACCAAGTGCTTTGTTGAATGCAATTGAGTAAATGAAATTAGTGTGGCCACTTAATTCTTTGATACATTCACCGTCTTCATTCCAATATCGAATGACAGCATCATTACCAGCACTTATTAAACAGTCATTCGGTAAACTTAAAAGGCTTCGTACACAATCTTTACTCCCTTTGAGTACTTTCAATTTTTCGCCTGTATTGCTCCACACGCATATAGTTTTGTCAGCACTGCCACTTACGTATTTACCCGAACTCAAAGTTGTTACAGCCCATACAGCTGCCTCATGGCCTTCTAATGTCATTGTTGTGGGCTGTCCCGGGCCATTGAATTTCCATACAATCGCTTTATTATCCCAACTTCCACTAATCAACGTATTGGACTCCAATCCTTGGGCTAGACAACTCACTGAATTTTCGGAAAAATATCAGTAAAATGAACAAAATTTTATTTGAACATTTTCAAATTAAAATTTACCCGTAGACGTATGACCTCGAAGGACTTGAAATGGAACATTATTTCCAGCCGCATAAATACAAATGCTTTCATCGTTGCTGGCTGTACAAATCCAATCACCATCGCCCAAAACGCAAACTGCACTCACGAAATTTGTGTGATTTGCTAACGTGTACCGCTCATTCCATGACTCACTGATGACAAAACCGAAAAAGGAATGAAAAATAACTTCAAAATTGAAATCCCTTGTACACTTCTCACCCATTATGTTGCCAAACTTTGCACGTTTTATCACGAGATCCCGATACAATGAAATCACCAGCTACTGCAACTGAACGAACATCTTGAGAATGTCCCATAAGCTCAACGCTCAATTTATATTCGTCCAAACCCATCGCCGCCGTTTTATTGTTGTTAATTTGGACTGAGCTGATTAAAACGCTTTACTGAAAATTTTTGCATTTTAGGTTAACCAATAAAGTGATGCAAATATCAAATATCAAATGGTGAGTCAGCATATTTGCCAATCACTTGTTGCAAAATGAATTCTTGCTTACCGCTAAACCTATTGAATTTGACAACGAAAATTAATAGTTTAAAAATTGAATCGAAATAAATTTATTATGTTGAGCTCTTTGTACTCTGTAATCTGTACGCCCTATGTCGTTCGAACAAGATTTTATGTGTGTGTTTTCTTTAATCGAATAAGAACTGACATTCGTCGGCAAAATGCAATTGTTTGAGATCAAATTGCTGACAACTGAATGAGCGCCAGTCGTCGTTTGACAGCTATTCAAATTTTTGAGTTTGTTGAATTTCTGTTCAGTTGGTGAAATACATTTTTAATTTTTATTTTTAATATAAACGAAAATTTCGAAGGATTAATGCTCGCTTTGCACTAATAAATTAAGAATATTTTGTTTCGTTTTTAGAGTGAAAATATTTTTTTCAATGATTTTACACATTTTGAATTGTTATCAGCTGTGTTTCGAAAACTCACCACTGATTTTTCGGCGAGCGAAGCATCTCATTCGTACAAACTTCAGGTCAGCGCAAAACTACCGATTCGTTTGAACATGCGGTTGCTTCACTATAGAGCCCAAAGACTGTAGCTAACATCAAATTTCTTGTTAACAAATACCGTGTGTCATCGTTCAACAGTCATTGTGTGCTCTTGAACGAATGAGCATGTCTATAGTTTTAGTTATCTTTTCGGCTGATGAAAATAGAGTATAAAAAGGAATTAGTATCATTACATTGATATATATACCTACATATACACATAAAATATATATTTTTTGCGACGCGCGTGTGCATTTAGTAAATTTTTAGCTTCCCTTGTCGGCAACGAAAGATAAAACAAAAATATATCGCGTGTATTAATTAATCATTAATACACAAATAGTTTAAAATTCGGCTTTTGCTGTTTTTGTTAGTGAACAATGTTTCAATTGTTGTCAAAAATTCGCAACTGATTTTCGATTGACTTGTCAGGAGTGAATGTTGTCATTCGAGGCCATTGATGAATAGAAAGTGCGAATATTGGAACATCAAATATGTAAGTAGACCCAATTCGAGGTGATATTTTTTTATTTCCATTTTAATTTGCGTTCATATCGTGATTAAAGCATCACTGTAGTTCGCATCCGTTATTAAAATTTTCATGGGCACTTTTAAATGCAGCGAAGAAAAAAAAACCTAAAACATCCATGAACTCTCCTTCAAACTTCCTCTGTGCATTTTATATTTCGAATCAACGTATCTCAGCCAAACCATTGTAGTGGTTGAGCTCAAACGGATTTTTTCCTCTCTTCGTTTCTTCTGTTTCCGAAAACCGGATCATTTCGTGCGTTGTGTGGTTTTTTTCTCTGCTTTTTTCTTCTTACATCTTTTTCCTTTTTATCGTTTCTGTTCTGTCTTTTGGACTGATTTAATTCGCTGCAAATGAATGTTCCATCCGTTTGGATTGTTTGAAGGAGACATATGTATGAAACCATTTTTCTGTCTCATAAGTAGCTTTTTTGTGGTCCAAAGTAGTCCAAAGCATCAAATGCATTTTTTTGTCCAACGGCAATAAATTTCGGATTCAAATCTATTTTGTACTTGGTCTTCAGTCCAAATCTTGTCGCAATCGAACTGAACATATTTTGCTATTGTTTCCAAATTCATTTGGATGGCTTTTTCCTGTAACTAATGTTGACCTGTTTCGTCATTTGTATAGCTTGACTTGATGAACGATAATTTGATAGCCATAAATTGAAAAAAGCCGGGCCCGGTACAAATTTTCAAACCGGATCTCACTTCGGCTCTCTTGGTATTTCCACTAATTTTTTTCTTTTACATTCAAAATGTCAATTCGTTTCTGAAACGAAACCATTCGATGGCGGAACATTCTCCTCTGGTTTATCTTCATTACAAATCCAAGACAAATACGAATATTTCGTCCACATATTAATTCTCAAATAAAAATGGAAATGCAAAATATATATGCATATTGCATATTACATATTGTATATTGTTTGTAGTTGCGATATTAAGAAACCGCAATAACGACAACAACAACAACAACAACTGTGAATGCCTTTTGTCGTTGTGCTTTGGATCTCAAGTCTTGCATATATATGAAACTGAACATTGAATATTCTATGTTGCTATGCCAATCGATTGACAAGTGCCGCTTCTCTTTGCACATGAAGAGCAGAGGAAAAAGAAAAGAAACGAAAAAAAGGTTCAGTTCTTTTGGTTTTATGTTCTTTTATATTCTTTTCGCTTCGTTCATCGTCTTTTCTCTTCAGAGTATTTTTCTTCGTCTGAATTTTGCTCGTTTTTGTCTTCTTCCATGGTTTCTTGGGCGATTTGGCAAACTTTGGATTCGTTTCTTTTTTCTTTTTTTTTTGTAAATTTTTTTTTTATTTCGCTCATTCATCTTTCATTCGTCTTTCGTTAACATTATTTTTCGCGTCCGCCTATATGCATTTTTTCGTTTCGATTGTTTCGAATTCGTTAGATGCTATTTTTCCGTTTACATTTGATTTTCTTGTGTGTGGATTGTGGATTGAGTCGAACAAATGGACATTTACATTTTACATGTTACCCATTACCGAACCAAAAATTTGTTGGTTTGTGCGCGTGTTATTTTTCTCCTTTTTCGATCCGATTCTCTTCAAGTTCAGGGTAGAACATCACAAATTCCAGCATTAGACCAAAATATTCGCATCGAGATATTGTCCGATATAATGAGAAAAGACAATTCTCCTTTCTGACTTTGCTCTTTGCGCTGTTCTGTTGTTTTTTTTTTTCTTCATAAATTTATTATGTTCTTCGGCTTATGGATTGGTTCGTTTGTTGTATATGCCGATGCATTATTATACATTGCGTTTTTATACGCATATCCAATACATAAATATTTATATTCAAATCTAGATTACATACGCCATTCACCATATGAACAAAAATCTTACAGTTCAACCAACCTACGGCTTTTTCGTTGTCGCATCCAAATACCGCGTTCAACGATGATATCCATGCAATATGATTTTAAAATCGGCATTTTTCTTCACCATTTTGCTTCCTCTTTTCGTATTTGAATGGTTTGACTGTTGCTAATTTGATGCCAAACCAGTACATTCGTATATGCATACGGCCAGAATACACATTTATATACATTATTAAGCATCAAGCATTCAGAATACAGAACAAGTTTCATTCGATATTTGAGTTAGTCGTAGATTTTGATTTTGGTTATGCGAAAGGTTTGCGCTCGCTGACTCTCGGTCTCCATTCGTATACATATAACGAAATGGCAATATCAAGCTCTCGGGCTTCATTTCATTGTTTCTCTTTTTCCATTTCGCGTGTATGCACAGCCATACAATATCAATGTCAGTTCATAAAATCAAGGCAAACATGCCGGTCCAATACAACGTAACATTTGTCGTCTCAACATTTCATTTTGTTTCTCTGTGTTCATTTACTTTTCTTAAATTTTCGGTTCTTAAATTTTAAAGTTTGACAATGGATTAAATTAATTTTCTGGATTCGAATTCCGTGAAGGAAATTTGCGCATTAGTGTACGGTTCGTTTTTGAAAATGTGATGCCTTTGAAACGATTTCAAGAAACGGTTGAATTCAATTTATTCATTTCGTATGAAAGCAATTTTTTGGGCATTTATTGAAATGAACCATTCTCACATTTTGCATTGACAATAAGCGCAAGCATTTAGCGAAAATCAATAAAAATTGTCATTTGAGGTACGTACCTAGTCCCCGTTCAGTATGACTGTATTGGTAATCAAAATCATTCCTTGAGTGTGTTGTGCAGTATGACGGCCAGCATTTAACGCACAAACAGCGCAAAAGTTTATCTTCATATTAAATTTGAATTTATCATTTTAACAACGATGAATAAAACAAAACGATAAATTCAACCTTTTTGAAATGTTTTATTTCGATTGCAGCGCTTCAAGTCGATTAAAAAAAGGTTTGAACATATGTGAAATCTGAACAGAGAGGAAATGAGGGCGCTGATCTCGGCTTAGAATTCTAAAATTTACATCGTTTCAATATGAATCAGTACTTATTGATTTCACCCAAGAATGTATTGTTCCGACCCACGAAAATGAAATCCGAATGTAGAATGAGAGGAGAGTGAAGAAGAAACAAGTTTACATCGATTTTAGACCAGTATTAATGACAAGCATTAAAAAGACAAAAATGCTCCGAAGCGATGACATTAAGTCAGTTACCTTTCTCCCTAAGCCACCATCGAGATTATATCATTATATAAAAGAAAAAATAAATTCATTTGAAATAAATCATCCAAATGTTCGAATAAATCGAATATTATTTCTTCGTTCGCTTCATTTTCTCGCTCCTTTGACTCTTTCGACTCTTTCGATTTTTTTGAGTTTGGGTTTTGTTTCGTTTTGTCCATCATATTCATTCTCATTTTCTCTCTTTTAATTTTTCCTATATGTTTTCTGTGTGTCACCGCGCTTGGCTGTACGGAATGCGTGAATTTTCCATTTGATTGCACGATGTACCGAATTCAGTGATCCAGTGTGTGTGAGAGCGTATAGTGCAAGAATCGCAGCATAGCAGACATCAAACCGTGTGTCGTGTGTACCATCCAAACTCTTTTGGTGAATACAATCATTATATGAAATTCACTCAAAATGGCATCACAAAATGGTAATCGAGAAGAATTCGTTGAAGGTTGGACTCTTGCGCAGACGCTCGGAGAGGGTGCATATGGCGAGTAAGTTATAATATAATCAATTTTTTCTTTCTCAATCCAATAGCGACTTTTTTATCTCATTTGAAAAATCATTCGCTTCATTTTCTTCAGTTTATTGTTAACGTTCTTTCGCTTTGGAACGCTTTCCTTCCTTTTAAAATTGCAAAAAAGTATTTAGTGCATTCAACCTGGATTCAGTTTTGAATTTGAGAAGAATTTTTATTTTAATAACCAAGAAACTGTGAAGAATAGCCAAACAAAGAATTGAATTCGCTCGGCTATTTGGACACTGTCCGCTTTTTAACCATCCATAATAAATATTTGTGAATCGTATAACAAGTTCTTTTCCATTTCAATTTTTAAATTCCAAGTACTGGACTTTGGAAGCTCACTTTAGCTCCAATGAGTAGTGCAATTCTTTAGTATACCAAAAGGAATGGATTTAAATCATACTTTCGAAAAAGAAGCAAGAAAATCACATTTTGAAATGTGTGATATGGAGAAGTGGTGTATATACTTGCGTATTTACTTTGTATACGTAGGTTTTCAATTCTTTTACTCTGAGCCGCTTATCCAGAAATAGTTCCACTAAATTTACGTGCCAATTTTCCAAGCGTCTTTATTGTGATATTTCGTTTTTATTTCATTTTTCATTTTTGAAAACAATATTTCGTGTTGTATCTTCAAACAATCGAAATTGAATGGGTGCGCCAATATTTTCATTTCAGAATTTTCATGCGAAAATAATTGGAAGTGAATGGAATGTTGCAAAGCAAAAAAAAAAATCAAAAACGATTTTTTTTACTAAAGTGCAGTGCGGTGAAGCGCTCTCTTTCGCTAGCATATTCACTTTTTTCACATTCATAATTTCAGTTGTAATCAGTGGTTGCCCTACTATAAGATAAATTATCACTGGACTTTATATTCAAACTTCATATTTTTTTCCCATCTTTTCTCTCATTCATTTGGTAATCGTGGACAACTAGAGTGAAACTTTTGTTGAACAAACAAACGGGCGAAGCGGTGGCTATGAAAATGGTCGATACAAAAAAGCATCCAGACGCATCGGCATCTGTAAAAAAAGAAGTTTGCATTCAGAAATTTTTGCAGCATCAAAATATTCTACGCTATTTTGGCACTAGACGTCAAGGCGATATCGAATACATATTTTTGGAATATGCAGCCGGTGGTGAACTTTTTGATCGAATTGGTTAGTATTTTATCGAATAGTTTCTTTAATTTTTCGGTTTTACTTTTTTTTTTGTTGATTCTAATCATATTTCATCAAAATGCAGAACCGGACGTTGGAATGACAGTGAATGAAGCTAGACGTTTTTTCAATCAACTAATGGATGGAGTGAACTATTTACACACAAAAGGTGTTGCACATCGTGATTTAAAGCCTGAAAATTTACTACTTGACGAACAAGACACATTAAAAATATCCGATTTTGGCATGGCAACTATGTTCAGGTATTATTAGGTATAAATGTCTTCCAATTATCGAATCCATTTCCATTTCAAATCTATCAAATTGAAAAACTGTCCAAATGTCGAAATCTAACCAATCGATTTGAAAATCAATCAATTTTTTTTTGAAAATTCATAATAAAGAATAAAGGGCCGAGAACGATTATTGGACAAACGATGTGGAACATTGCCGTACGTTGCACCGGAAATTTTGGTTCGACCTTATGATGCAACAGCGGCCGACGTTTGGTCAAGCGGTGTTATTCTTGTGGCCATGCTTTCTGGCGGTGAGTTCATATAAATCGATGATTCAAATCGTAATCCATTTCATTACTGCCAATTGTCAATACTCCTAATGTAATTATTCCAGAATTGTTCTGTTTAAACAATCACAATCATAATCGCTTGTTTCACTTGATACTTAATAAGTTTCAAATTTGTTTTGTAAATAATGAAATAAACGAATGAAAGAAACTGCAAAGGATCGCCAAAGTGAAACTCAAGCGATAACAACAATTTATTTAACGTGGTAACGCATACACTTAAATATATATATATGTATATTATTATTCACTTGCCCGATCGCAATTACCATTTTACCATATATTTATCACAAAAGCCAACACATCAACCAATGAATGAAACAAAAACAAAAAACAGAAAACATAACAACAACAATTATTTAATTGAAGACAAAAAAAACCACCCACATGTCCACATGTTTTGTATATTTAAATCATTTTTGCTGAGCTCTTTGGTATTCTAGCTGTAGATTGTTTTTAATATTGTGTATCTAAAGCTTTAATACCAGAGGTCTTACGAAAATTGCTTGCTGCACATCACCATAACTATTTTATAAATAATATATAAAATAAAAAAAAAAAAAAAAAAAAAATACACACGATATCTCACAAACACCGTATGTTATCGTATTACGCATTCATTCGCTGTAAATAATAATAATAATAATTTTTTCGTCTATATTCCTTCATAAACGATTAACGAATCCCAACAACCGAAAAATTACGATTTTTGTATTGAATCTTTTTTTTATCTCCTTCTCATTGTTGTCACATATTGAACATAAGTAATAATATTGTGTATTGTACATTTCATACATTATTTGTATCCATATTCCACGGGACGATGCGTTTGCTGTTATCATCTACATATCACCAATTGCGGGCCTTTTGCGTGTGTGTGCGTTTTTTTATTATTTGGTTCGTTTGTCAATTGTTCAAATTGTCATTTGTTTGTATGCGTGAACTTACCACTTGAATGAATTCGCATACGACTGATTACATTTGCATATATGTGTGTTTGTTTGTGTTTGAAATATATTTGACATCATTGTGATAACCTTTTTTCCCGCATTTGATATACGGTTTCACTTTGAATTTTTATAGAGAATACATTTCTATAGTTTTTTTTTGTCTTTTTTTTCTTCATTATATGAAAACTAATTTTATTTTGTTGTATTTTGTCAATGCAAAAAAAAAAAAAATCATTTAGAACTACCATGGGATGAACCAACGACCGGTTGTGCTGAATTTGTTAAATGGAAGAGTGATAATTCATGGATGACAATATCACCATGGTCAAAAATGGACAATTTGGCATTATCATTGTTACGTCGAATACTTGATTTGGATACCTCTAAACGGATCACTGTCAAACAAATTCTTGAACACAAATGGTGTATAGTCAAAGCCAAAAATCCGGGTACGTATTTCATTGTATTTGTTCAATTGAACAATATCGATAATAACTAACAAATCTCTAACACATTTAATATATGCGGCGATTCAAATGGCGAATTGTTGCCATCACCGAAAATTGCTCGGTCAGGTACTGAGTGACTCTCAGTAAATTCAATTTATTCTGAGAGTGCTCTTGTAGCTGGTCAAGCATTTTCATTTTTTTTCCATTCATTCATTCATTCTGATTGATTAGAATCCAAATTTGAGGCAAAAACTACTAACACATTTGCTAACCATTCAACAAGTCTGATGAGAAATTAATTCAAGGCATTTACATGCTTTGGCGCTTTAGCTGTATGATAGAAACATATTTCATAAAGCTAGATTACCAAAGCATTAAAGCGCTGATTCATTTCAACGCATTTACTCTCAGAAAGGCTTCGCTTTAGAATTAGGGATTTGATAATATTATTTAACTAATACAAATGTCAGAAGTTTCTCATTTTTTCAGGGTTTTTTTTCCTCTTCAGTTTTGGAGTTTTGATTTGAACTTTGCAGTTCGTTGGATTGTTTTCTTCTTTTCTTTTAATTAGCTATCATGTCTTTGGTGGTTTTAGCTGTATGTTGAAATTTATGAAATCATATAGTTTAACCACCAAAACCCTGATGGCTTTTTATTTCATTTTGAGTTCTTTTCATTACTGATTTTTATTTTAGTTATTTTTTTTTTCTCAATTTTGTATTTTTTTGAATTTGAAAGTAAATTCACTAATTATAAAAAAAAAATTAATTTTTTCATGACATAACAGAGTCTGCTGTGAACCCAGATTGTCCAAAGGTTAAACGCTTCCGACCAAGTGATTCAGCGTACGATGATAGAAGAATTAATTTATCACAACCACTTGCGCGAATGGTACGACCAGATTCAGATGGCGAAACCAATGATCCAACAACGGGTTCGAGTGATTTCTGTTTTTCGCAGCCAACGCTCATGGATGATCTTATACTATGTACACAATTGAATAGTACACAAAGCACACAGAATCCATTCCATCGTTTGGTTAAACGTATGACAAGATTCTTTGTGACAACGTCAATGGAGGAAACCATGCGGAAAATCACAGATGCAATTAATGATTTGGGTTACGATTTTAAATCGTCTGAAGCATCATTGATCACAGTATCGACCGTTGATCGACGAAAGATTCAATTGGTCTTCAAGATCAATATTGTCGAAATGAATAACAGCATTTTAATTGATTTTCGACTTTCAAAAGGCGACGGAATTGAGTTTAAGCGACGATTCCTCAAAATTAAAAAGATTTTGGCCGATATTGTCGGACCCAATCAATGCTTTTGGTAGTGCTCAATTTGTCAACCTTGTTGCATTGAAGAATGAAAAACCAATCAATTGAAATCGCCTAATATTTAGGCACATATTTCTCACCGTAACTCTCTTTTATTCCATTTTTTTTTTTAGCCAATCATTCAAGCCATTTTCGCACGATATTGTGACTGACTTGAATTGTTTCGGAACTTTTGCCATTCAACCGTTAAAAGTAGCTCACAAATCCGATTTTATGCGATGCAGTGATTTGCAAAAACGAGCAAACATAGAATGATTGCTTTGAATGTTCAAATAAAAAAATGTTGTTATTGGTTTTTGTTGTTTTTAATTTTAATTTATAATTTATTAAATAGTTTCGTCAGTATATTCTAAGCTTTACGAATTTGACCAAAGTTTAAAATAGTTTTTAAACATGAATAAAATGAAAATGAAATCCAATTTGAAATAAATTAACTAAATCATAAATAGATTATTCAGCGTTTTATTGCTCGAAATTGTATTTAAATGTTTTAATTGTGGGTACAGTGGTGGAGTCCTAAGGACATAAGGAGGTTATAATACATTTTATCAGTTCTGCACAGACTGACTTATAGTATAACACCTCAGTAAAGGTTTTATTCCGATGGATTGTATTCTGGTACTGAAGTTGGGAATGAGCAATGAACAAGAACAGTTCAATTAATCGAACGTAAATAAACTGTTATTTCATGTCATTTAATCAATCCATTGTTATAAACACATTCTGAACCATATTTTGACAGTTTGAACATTCATAAAACTTGGTTCGCATCGGACAACATTTATAAATGTTGCTGAATACAGTGATGACAGACCTGCTTGGACATACCAGCTGTTTGTCACGAGAATCTCATTTTCCGGAAGAATTATCCACTTTTAAATGCAAAAGCCAAAGGCTGAACAATCGAATTTGACTAGTCTACACTATGCTTTGTGAATATATTGCAGTGCAGTATATTTTGAGATTCAGAAAATGGCAATGTGAGAAGCTTTACTGTACCCATCAAATGCGATCAAAAGAGAAATTGTTCGAACTGTCAAAAATTTTCAATGCTATATTTTCAGTGAGCGAAATAAAGTCCAGAGGAAACTGTAAATAAATTTTTTTGGTTCATATTGTGAATCGAATGAATAGTCTCCATTTAAAAATTCTCATGAGATTAAAATGACGGAATATTGTTATTTTGTTGGAGTAATCGGGTGAATGAAATTGTAAATGACAATTGATGTCATTATTATCATATCAATCAATGGAAAATACTCAAAATCAAAATCGACTGAAAACCTCTCGAAGGATAAAAATTCTGTGAAAACAACAAAACAAAACAAAACAAGGATATTTTGTTTAAATATTGATAATTGAACATCTCGGCGGTGTGGCACTATTTAAGTAAATATACATAAAATTTCAAACGTAGACTGAATTTGACGTAAACTGTCACTGAGACAGGGTAATAAAACGAATGAAAAAGACGACAACCAAACACAAACACACCACGTTCACACAATTGATAAATATAATTTAAATTGAATAGAATTCGCTCATCGTATATTGTATTACTAACAGAACGAGAATCGGGTGCAGTGTGAAATATAGACGTCAGTGCGATAGTAGCATAGTAATACATTGTGATAAATATATATAGAGAAAGCAGCCTCTCGTCCATAAATTGAATTGGATTGGATCCGAAAGCAATTTATGTTTGTTTCCTTTATTATCGATTTATGCATAAAACAAATCCAGTGCTTTGTTAGAATTAATTGAATTGGCTCGAATCACAAAGTGGAGAGTGAGTGCATTTTGAAATATTTTTCGTTTGTCTCTTGCGCGGAACAAAATTGATTAAAGCGAAAGTATTAGCTGAAATTGAAGCTAAATCGATTTGTGTGATCCATCTGATAAATGAATATGAAAAAGATTTTACCAAATTTTAAAAAAAATGAACGAACAGATAACAGTAATATTGGATCTCATCAACGTGAATCAAACAGCGGATTCATTGGAAAAGTATTCACTGTTGGAAGGACCGTTGTTACGGTCGAGGACGTATTGGCTGAAGGTTAGTCTTTATGCTTATATCCTTTATATATTTTTCTATACTCGGCCAATCATTTTCTTTGGTTGATGGAAAATAACCCATTGCCATACGTACATATTGTATTATACGTATAGTTACAAGTACATGTTTATCATTGAATCATTGCTGACATAAAGTTTACTTGCCATTGAATTGAAATTCGATTGAGAACCATTTTATGGCACAATCCTTATCTCAATGACTGAACAAATGAATTATTGTCATCATTTCGATTAAATGTGCGTGTGTTTTTAATTCTTAATTTCATATATTTTATTTCATCATGGCCAATTTTTCGAATGAAATAAACAACAACAACGAAAAATAGGTGGATTCGCTGTGGTATTTTTAACGAAGCCGAATGGTAGCGGCGGAAATAATGTACGATATGCATTGAAACGAATGTATGTGAATAACCAAACGGACTTAAGTGCGGCCAAACGTGAAATCCAAATAGCTGTGAGTATGACTTGATATGAAGATATCTAATGTAACCTTATCAATAATAATAATTTTATTATTACTGAATTCTGATATCACCGGCCACGTATCGATTGAATTAAAAGTGATCGACACCTTTCAATTGGCCCAAATAATTTATTTATTTATTTCGATTTGTGTTTTGCAGAGCAATTTATCGGGACACAAAAATATAATTGGGTACATTGATTCATGCATAACACCACACCCGGGCGGTGTATTTGAAGTGTTAATGTTAATGCCCTATTGCAAAACAAATGTTTTGTCAATGATGAATGCTAAATTAAATGTAGGTTTCACAGAGGATGAAGTCTTGCATATATTTTGTGATATTGCTGAAGCCGTTTCTCGGCTACATCATTGTCAAACACCGATCATCCATCGTGATTTAAAAATTGAGAATATTTTACAAACGGAGGGTGGTGATTTTGTTTTATGTGATTTTGGGTCAGCAACGGCCCGCATTTTAAATCCAAAGACTTCGAGCATACAGAGTGTTGAGGAGGAAATACGAAAATATACAACATTATCGTATCGAGCACCTGAAATGGTTGATCTGTATTCAGGTGAAAATATCACAACGAAATCGGATATATGGGCAATGGGCTGTTTGTTGTATAAATTGATGTATTTTACATTGCCATTTGGTGAAAGTATTTTAGCAATACAGAATGGAACATTTTCAATACCAGACAATTCACCATATTCGACTGGACTGCATAAACTGGTGAAATATATGTTACAACCAAATCAAGAGCTTAGACCGAATATTTGGCAAGTGTGCGATGTGGCATTCAAATTGCGATCGATGGACAATCCTGTTACTGATATTCAGGTACGTCTTTTTACATATCGAACAAAATAGACAGAATCAATCTGATAACTAAAGTTTTAATTAAATTACAGAAATCCGAGATCCCGGCCCTAGATAATTTACCAGTTCCACAATTCGAAAGTGAATTGAAACGAACTTTGGCGCCAAAACCAATTATAGTATCAAAACAACCAATTCATTCAGAATTAGGCACTACATCGATCGCTCCAAGACAAAGACCAAAAGGCAATGCTTCATCACAAAATCTACCGCTCGTTTTGCCGTCAAGCCCATCGCCACACAATACAATCGCTTCCCCTTCACCTCAAGTATTACAAACGAATGACGGCAATTTCGATGCAACTGATAAATCAACAGCACCGGTGTCACCATACGCTTTGAAACCAAAATCAATTGTCATTCAAAATGACATTAAAACTCCAACCAAACCAAATGTTCCCGAAAAATTGTTCGAGGCTAAGTTCTCAGATAGTTTTCAGGATACGACAAACATACCGAAAACTCCTGCATCATCAATGGGATCGAAAAAAGATATTCAATCACCTACATCACCGTTGCATCAGCAACTTTTGAATACACCTAAATCAGTTGTCAGTGGACATCGCCGAAATGTCAGCGATACATCAGCATTTAACAAGTAAATTTTCCAACCAAGTACACACAGGGATCTGCAGTAACATATTGATGCCAGTTCTAGGCAAATTTGCCTAATTTGTGTGGAAAATGCGGTGAGCTCTATACAAAGAATGCTCAGTTGCACAATAATACAACTGCTATACCGATTTCAAGCATTTGTGTAGAACTTGCCCACTTGTACTTTGTACTACACAAATATGGTGTGATTTTCTATTGCTGGCCTTGGTGTATACTCAAATTTAAATCCACAAATGATTCATTAACTTGTTTCTTTTTCCATTCTAAGGACTTTTGCAGACGAAACAAATGAATTTCTGGCACCATATGAGGTATCACATAAGACAAGAACGAATCTGTTTAACAGTATTGGACCATCTTCCATTCCACATGCGTCAGGTTAGTCAAAGATTTTTAGCAAAACTATCATCGGATCTCATCGATAAATGAATTCATTCAAACAGAGACGACCAAGATGACAGACGAGTTCTTGAACATTCAGTTGAAATCATCCGTATCAAATGCTGAATTGCCAACAACAAAAGAAAAGAATAGCAATAAACCGAATTGTAGTGAACTTTCAAAATGGAATCCATTTGAAGATCCAACACCATTCAATCAAATGACAGAAGATCACATCTATGAAGCTGAATTTGATGCTATCAGAGTTCGGCCTCATGGTAATTGAAACCGAATTGATTTCAATTTGATGGAAAATAATAAAAGACTTTTCAAAACTTACAGCATCCAAATCATCGGAAGTGAATTCACCGATATCAAAAGCTGGGACCGTTGATGCTACCAGATGGCGATATGGTTCAACTGATGTGGAACCATCATCACCAATCTCTCCGACATCGCAAACCTCATCATCTTCGGCATCACAGAACGGTCCACCAATAGAAGCACCACCACCCTTACCTCAAAATTCACAAGAAGACCTTGCCGAAGATCCGTTTGCGTCGGCTCCATTCAGTTTACCTTCATCACTTCGGGTTCGGGCATCGAATAAATCAAATCGGCGCTAAATGGATGACCAAATACATTTGCATTGCTTGATCGTGTATGCCAATGATAATGATTCCTTAATATTCTATCAATATTATCAAAATTATGATTATCAAAATGAATTTTCTATAGGGGTAGCTTAGCAGCAAAGCAGTGAATAGATATTTCGGATGAATTTTTAAGATTTAAAAGAAAAAACGAATGATGAATGAATGATTTAAAATATAAATGATTATAATGTTCTTAATATTCTGTTATCATATTTGCAGAATATATCCTTTAATTGTATTATTTTATTATCGCTATTGATGTCAGACTAAAATGAACTCAACACATAGAAGCAGAAGAATTAAAAGAAAACTCTATCATTGAAGTGTTTGTATGAAAAAGTAAAAAAAATAAAATAAAATAAACAATGGTAGGTTTATACATTTACGGAAGTATATTTACGAATTATGAATTAATTGTATTCTCAAATTATTATTATTTTATTAAATTAAATAATTGAATTCTATTCATAGACTTATTATTCCTAATTCCTAAATGTATTGAATTTGAAATTCGAATCGAAAAAGGGATTGCTCGTTTGCTCGCTAGAGCTATCCTCTTAAATCTAAAATGATTTTTCCAGATGTTGCTCTTTTGTTTCCTTTTCTCGTCCTAATTTATTCAAAATGAATGTCAATTAAAATGAAAATAAATAGAAGTTGGTGTTGCAGCGGACCAATTGTCGGGCAGTAGTTAGCTGAGTCGGATTCGGACTTTGAATATGTGCCTGTTTGAATCTTGTTGAATATGCGGACTCTCGCTAAGCTGAATTCCCCCAAAAACCTGCTACCCGACAGTCTATCAATGCAATAACCAATCAAATAAGCTTGAAAATGTAAAATAAATGAGATTTGAGATAAAATAAATTTCTTAAATTCAAATATTGTCAATGAAACTAGACGTTTGTTCATCAATTTATTCCTTATAACCAAATTTTGCGATTAAGCACTTAGTTTAGTTTTCCTTTGTCTTCAGCTGCGAATATTCCTCTTTCGTGGTGCTCGAAATAAGAAAAACTTACAAAAATTTTTTATCAACGGTATCGGATTGGTTAAATTCGATAACCGGAATTTCAAATCAATTAAGGCGCCATCTAAATATTACGTTGAAATATTAAATCTGTTTGTTTGTCGTTGATTTGTTTGCTTCTCAGTTCAAAACTACGGCAATAAACGTGGATTAAAACGGCCAAAGTACAACACCATCCCAGTTGGATTGTGTCGTACAAAGTAAATGAATGGTTTATCGAATCGTAGCCGTGGAACTTCGGGAATTCGAGCCTGGCGTGGTCGCAACGGCAGTGGCAAATTAAGATATTTCAAATCGAATAATGGATCAGCAGCAAATGCTCGTTCACTTTCATAATCTAAGGTGGCTGCCAATTTAACGTCCGATGATGAAGCTGTTGTGTATTCAATATTTCTGTGTTTATTTGGCGGTGCTGGATACATTTCAATGTGATGCTCTTCCGACAGTTTGTCCTCGCCACAGGTGCTGAATGTGTTTATTTGAACTAAATCGGACACATACATATCATGCGCTGCAGCACCGGTAATACCACGCAAATCAGCTTCATTTGAATCGAATAACGTATTCAAACCAAGCTTCCGCAATGCACTCGTAGCATTCACAAATGAACGATGTGTAAATCGTGGTATTTGAACTTCTAAACCATTTCGTTCCATTAGGGTGGCCAACAATCGACGCCATGCATTTTTCGATACTGCATTCACCATAAGCACCGATTCAAGACGTTCAAGATTGTCGCCGGGTGCTGAATGACCTTGTTGCCCTGGCATCACAAATATTGTACTAACTGTATCTTTGCTCAAACCAATTGCAACTGCAGTTGCATCAAGTTCGGGATCATAACCAGCAGTGAATCCACTCTTCCAAACAACAGCCGGAATAGGTACGAGTCGACGCTGTCGAATGGCTGGCAATACTTGGAAAAACATCTCACCATCCCGTTCAACTTTTGAAGCTTTTGAACAATCCGTTTCGAAAATATTCGCACTGATACCGGCCAATGGAGGTTTTGCCCAAATGTTACTAGCTTTCAAATATTCATTCACTTTGCCGCTGCTATATCGTTTAATTAACAGGTTCGTTCGACGCCGGATTATATCATTTACTGTTGTAAAATTAACTTCTTCCACATACCCTGAATAGAACTGTTGAACTTTTTCTTTGAAAAATGATAAAATTTTTCCTTTGCTGCGTTCGCTTAGCAGTTCACGAACGAATGCACTCGTGTGCACGTGCTCGTTTTTCTTTTCATCAACCGATTCGCTGATATTCCGGAACATTGCGTGTGGATTGAATGAAACGATATCATCTAAATGTAGCATATCATTTATTTCGCCAGATGTTCGACCTCGGGCTCCTAAGAACAGCATCGATAGCATTGAAGTCAATGCAAATGGTGATAATACCAAACTTCTGGCTGAACTGATGCCACCATCATTGTTTAATACATTCCAAAAATTGAACGCAAGCTCATTACAAAATCGTGAAAATTCTAAAATATCTTCACTGGCATTCAACGTACTTTCTTCCAAGCCGAGAGCTTGTTTCGGGGCAGGATCTAAGGTAATTGTGTTCGCATTTTTCAAAGCATTCACTACTTTCATTTTTAAATTATTCAAAATTGGTGCCAAAGTAGGTAGTTTCCATTTCGTGGGCCTTGCCGTTGATGTTGGCTTCGATGTTGTTGTTGGTAGTGTTCGAAATGGTTTCACTTTAACAAATGATGTTACATTTGGTTTGAAAGATTCTCCAAGATCTGAAAATTCCATTTCGTTTCTGTTTAAGGTTACATTTGGATTAGCATCTTCTTTTCGTTCAACTGAGTATACGGTTGTACGTTCTTCGCTCGTCAGGTTTTTCGCAATTTTTTCAATCAATTGCACCATTTCATAATTGGCTTGATTTTCATAATCGGTTTCATTTGTAATTTCAGATGGAATTGTGGTTGATTCATCTGTTGCCGATATTGTATTTTCAGCTTCAGTACTTGATGAAGCATCATCTTCCAATGATATTGTTGTCGATTGCATCAAATCATTTGCTCGTGTTGAAAATGTGATGTCGTCATTCATTTCGGTAAAGGTTCTCATTGATGACAATTCCTGTTTATCGGTCGAATCTCTTATAAAATCAATTGTTGACATCTTTTCTTCTCCTTCTGTTGTCGAATCCATCGATTCATCGTTTTCTATCTCCACTAAATTATCCGTTCGCGATGCAGCATCTAATATTTCTCCAGTTGAGAGGTCCGTTATGATCGAAACACTGTCTTCCGAATTATTTTCGATGGAGTCAAAAGCCATTTCGGTTTGTGCTTTTTCACTGGATGAACTCTCATTGGTAAGGCTTGCAGTGGTTGTTGGCATCGTATTTAAGTCAGTTGACATTTCATTCAATTCCATAATTATTGTTGATTCAGTGGTTTCGGTTCTTTTCTCTGTCTCTTTTTCAATGGCATTTTGCTTTTTCTTATTATTTTTCATTTCATTTTCATTCTTCTCATTCTGATAATATTTAACGACTGTTTCTAAATAACTCATGGGCTCAGTTCCAGCTTCTAACTCATCGAATGCAATGTTTGGCGTTGGTTTAACGACCACTTTCTTCTTCTTTTCAACCGTGGGCATTTTTGTGGATTCTTCTATTGTTACTAATAATGTTGCTGTTGTTGTTTCCATTTTATTGTCGTCTATCGTTGTTGACATACCCTCCTCATTTTGCACTTGAGATAAAACACTGTCGAATGACTCACGCAAAAAATCTACTCCGTTGACTGGCTGTTTACTAAGATTTATGTCCGTCGTTGTAATATCATTTGACTCTGTTGTAGTTTTTTCGTCTAAAGCACTTTCCATGTCATCATCGCTTTCCTTATGCTGAATAGTCATGTATGGTTTTGACACTGGTGGTCGATCTGTTGTTTTCTGTGTATTTGGCGTAATTCGATTATAGCTTTCCATAAATGGTGATATTGATGAATATTCCGCTGTTGTTTGCGGTATATACGATACACTGCTGCTCATTGATTGTTTAAAAGTCAAATCATTTTCCAAATAGGATGGTGTAGTAGTATCTTGACCGTTATTATCAACCACAATTGAATCGGTATCGAATTTTTCGAATGGTTGTAGTGCATTTGGTTCAAATGTTGTCATATCCATGAAATCGGTCATACTTTGTGGATAGGGTATTGTTGTTCCTTCTAGATTTTGTAAACTTTCGATTATTTGATTTAGGCTCAACTCCGAATCGAATAGATTGTCGGGTTCTGGTTCAAAAATGACCAAATCTGGGGTGGGAGACTCTTTGGATGCAAGTGTCGTTGGATGAATTGGTGGCGGTATAGTTTTTCTGGTCGATGGTTCGACATTTACAGTTACATATTTAATGGTCGATGCAGCCGCTGAAAAATCTTCTGATGATTTTGCCGTTGTATGCTTCGAACTAGGTATTGGTGTTGTCGACTTTGATTTTAATTTGGTTGCCGTTGTCTTCTTTTTGGTCGGTGTTGTCGTGATTAATGTAGTTTCCGGTATGCGATTCTTTTTCGTTGGCTTAGTTTCTGGAATTTTTGATTTGGTTACGTACCCAGTGCTCGAAATTGACGGTGTGGATCCAATTTTCACAGTGCTTGAAACTTGTTTCTGTGTAGTCGGTCGATAAGTTTCGGTGTATGCCAAACTAATCGGTTTCGTTGGATGCGTATTTGAGGCCGAAGCGGTAATTCGATTTGAAACGATCGATGGAATCGATGTCGATCCGTGTGATAATTTTTGAATATATGCCGTAGATGTTTTTGTGGCATGGCTTAATGGTTTTTGGACGGTGACGAATTTAGTTGGTTTCGGAGTGAAAGTCGTTATTGGCTGTGTAGTTTGGACTTTGTTTCCAGGTGCTAATGTATTTTTCACGGTATTTTTTGTATTTTGTGTTTTCAATGATGTTCCACTTGTTGTTTGCTTATTCTTTTGTATGGTTGTGCTATGCGATGATGGATGATTTGTGGTTCCATATGACGTTGATACTGATGATGGCCTAGTTGAAGATGGTTTCGGTTTCTGTTTGGTCAATTTTGTTGCCGTTTTTGGTGGAACAGTTCCTTTTGTTGTTGTCGATGCAGATACTTTATTTGAAATTGGTTTTTTACTTGTTGTTTGAACAATTATCGAATCAGCTGTACTGCCAGTTGTCACCGGCAAATTATTATTTGCCAAAATTGTTTCACCAGTATTTCCGAAGATTGCCGGTAAAATCGAACTCCACGAAGAAGATGTATCAGGCGTATGCAAATTGTTATGCATCAAATTTGTGGTGAAATTTTGGCTGGCCATTTCTCTATTCAAGACCATTTGCACGTTGTTCACAATATCCTGAATACTTGCTTCATTATTATTATTATAATAATTATTATCGATGCTACCCGTTGGTGTTTTTGCTAAAACTTGTTGATCACTATCGCCGTTAGCTACAATGCCCTGAATTTCTTCCATTGTCATCAAACGTTTTACCAAATCGCCATCATCATTGAATGTATAAAATTCATAGCGATCCGGATCCAGTAAGCTTACGGGACTTGCGACACGTGGTGGTACTAAAGGTCGTGGAATATAGTTTCCAACTGCATCAGTGAACTGGGGCTCTTGACCGTTCATAACCACTGACACAGAAGTCACCACTCTAATATTGTCATGCAACGGGAAAGAGAAATAAAAAAAAGTTTAAAAATTATTATTTTTTTTTCTTAAAAAAAAAAAAAAAAAATTGAAGAAAGAGCGAACAGAAACATGAAATGAAATGAACATTTTAAAATATTCTGTTTTCTGTACGTCGTAGATACATAATTTATAGTTATCGTTAAAGAACGGAAAACCATGTTTCATTTGAAAGAATTTAATGAGCGAAAATGAACAGAAGAAGAAAAAACAGTTCAACATGTATGTAATGTGTCATGTTGTTTTCTACACATTGAGTTCACTAAGGTTAATTACTTATTACCGAAATGAGAATTACGAAGTGAAAAAGAGCGACTTATTCGTGGTAGGAACGATTCCAAATAGACTCTCATATGATCTGTTCACATAAATAAATAATAAATATTCAAATTTGATCTATTGGGTTCACGAATAATATTCAATTAATTGTTGGGTTTCTTCAATGAATTCAAATTCGAAATGATTTTTCAACAGAATCCAAAATGAATAATGCAAAATCGCGTGAGAAATTACTCCTGCTACGGGGCCTTATTATTATTATTTATTGATTTCAATAAAGCCATGAATAACAAAGGAGTGTAAAAGCAAACTGCAAATAAAAGTTGAATATAATAAAATTCTAATTTAGGTAATAATTTTATCATCAATCGTGAGTATATTTTTACCTCGATCCAATTATCTTTCTGGCCGAATCACTATCATATTCATCTGAATTAGTGCCACTTTCGATTTGTGGTAATGATGATATCGCGGCTATTTCTTCTGCTATTGAATATTTTGTAGTTGACCATACAACAGCAATTGTTGTTATCCAAATGAATGATGTTCCCATCTTTATCTCTTCTGCTGTTGATCTTTGTTGTCGTCGTCGCCTTTTCTTTTTTTATGAGTTCTTTGATTTCGCAAATTGAATTTCTGAAACAAATATAACCGAAAAATGAATTGAAAAAGTGAATGCCACTGGCTAAAATTTCCCCAATTTGTTTAAATGATTGATTGTCAGGCCGTTGAATATTTCCAATGCAAAAACCACAACAACAAAAAAAACGATTTCACCAGAATCGAGCGACAGTGATGAGCTTAAAATGAACAAAAGAAATGAACAATGAAAAATTGACGAGAAAAGAGTTTCTATTTTTAGATTTGAAGCATCGACCATTATCGACTATCGACCATCAAGCCAAAAAAAAAAACCATCCAATACAAACATTGATCATCGTCGGACAGTTCGTTGTTCATTTGCTGCAAATGTGGAAAAAGAACAGAATATTGTGTAAATTTCCAAAGAATCGAAACCGGCTACCAGTTAATACAAGCAGCAATTGATCATTTTTTTTTAAACAACATTAAGAATTATGAGGAAACTGGAGATCATCCAAGATATGCGCAATGCGCAAACAGAGTACAGAGTACAATACCATAAATAATGTTAAAATAAGAATAAACAGAGCAATCATGTCATTGGCATTAGCATTGGTCATTGAGCATCTACAATAACATTGGCGTTGTTTGTTGTTTGTTATTCTACACAGCAATGCATTAACTATCGAAAATGACCAATAATAATGATCACTCTCCACTTTTATGACGATTTAATAACATTGATGATGCCATCCGATCCAATCATCTCCCTTTTACCGAATGTGCGTAATGCGCAATCCAAATTGAATTGTAAACATAGGAAAATAATTATGCGTTTCAGCGTTTCAGATATATTATAAATATGAAATGGCGTAAGAGATGATATTTGCTAGTGCCAGATGCCATGAAAATAGTGTGGAGAAGTAAGCAACAACAAAAACAAAAATTGAAGTCAATCAGACATTGATCGTGATCATGAGAAAATTTATATACGAATCATGAAAACTGAAAGAATATCAAAACATGAACAAATCATATTTCGAGTTTGTGTGTACTTTTCAATTGAACAGAGGAGAAAAACCTGCTGCAGAGCGCAAATTTACAACAGTATCAACATCAACATTTGCTATTCCAGGTTTTTAGAATTCCATTACATTTATTTTATAGACAGGGCAGCACAAAATTATATTCTGACCACGGCTTACGGCGCACAACACACACCGCACAAGCGCTTCATTCCAATATAGAAAGGAATGAAAAACTTGAAATAAAGAATCACATTAAACTGGTTAGAAATAAAAAAAAAAATAAAGAAAATGGCAAAGAAAAACATAAAATCTAGTAGCGCTCGTTTGTTCTTTTCAATTGTTGCTCGAAGAATGTCTAATGTGTATTCAATTTTCTTGATTATCATTGGCTTCGGGTAACCATTTTTTTTTTATTCATTTTTCCATCAAATCCAATAAAATACCATATTATAGAGGCTCGAAATTGGGCACTTCAAACACCAATAGCGCTAATATATCATTTTCATTATTTTTGGATATAAAATGAATAAAAAAGAGAGATTGAAACAAAAATTCACGACACTCATCTCAATTTTCGAGACTTGTGACATTTTCTCTTTTATTCACCCATATTTTTGTTCTTGCAAAATAATCGACAATCGATTTATTAACAGTCATTAACTTATTTATTGATGTTTTCATCAATAAAATTGGTGAAATATCGTCATGATTTTAATCGAATTTAAAGAGGTCGAGTTGCCGCAAAGTGATCTTCACGAATACAATTCAAATCGTATTCCACTTCATTAAATGTGTTGTTGATCATGATAAAATTGTGTCGATTGATTGTTGAGTGTAGCTGTTGATTGTTGATAGTGACAATTTACCCTCATGTCAATAATAAAAATTAGAGACAACACGAAAACACAGCATACATTTTTGTTATTAATAATTATGAACTATCGGCGAATTCATTCATAATTATTAACAACAAAAATGTATAATGATACCGAATCGAAGAAAAGAGGAATTCATTGTCAGTTTATTGGCTAACTGACCTAATCCCAGTTTTTTTTTATTATAATTTTAATATCGTACCGGGCATTTCTATAGTTCGAACCGAGTTTTTGAGACTTGGATATCGATATTTTTCGTTCTGAACAAATATAACATCGATAAAATAAGCTTAAGCGAAAAGTGCAATCGAAAGATTGATCACGATATGAAATTCGTTTATCATTAAAAGTCACACACAATTTGTGCCAAAGTCAACAACAAAACAAAACAAAAGAAAACACAGTCAATCGAATTGTCGGCAAAATTAATATGCATTATGCATTCATAACAGAAACGAAATGACATCAGGCGAAAATTTTCTCACTGAAAAAATATGAATCATAACAAAGCGGCGATTGAACGTTTATCATGAGATATGAGAATCGAGGTTTTGAGCGAGTTAAGCATTGTTTGTCAAAGAGATTATGTTAATTCGTTGAGTAAAAAGTGCATTTAACATTCAAAAGAGAGAACTGTGAACTCTTTGGTAAGACGATGTGTATGCGTGCACACAGTCCCAAATGAAATGTTATTTGAAATGTATATGGAAACGTACAAGAAACAAGAAACATATGATGATGAAGATGAACATGTGAAATGATGTACAATCGAATGAATAACAAAATAAATATAACCTGAATTAATGAACTTTGACCCAAATGTTCGAGACAATACTTAATTCCGAGCAAAACAACAATAATTTAGAATAGAAAAAGAATGATGAAGATGAGGATGAAGATGAAGATGATGACATGTGAAAATCGAAGCATCAAACGAGAAAAACGACACTCAGAATGATTTTCATACATATTCATTATTATTCATGGAAAAAAGAAGAAAAGCACGAATACTATGGAAATTATTAAGATTTAAATATAAGAAGAAGATAGTCGAATCGGAGAATCGAAAAGCAACAGCAGCTGATGTTTATTAATTTTTATGATGATGGTTATAACCGTGTTTGCGTTCATTTTGAAAGAAAAACTCACTAACAAATTAATTATTATTATCATCAAAGTCTGCGCACGCACGCACAACATGCGGGAGCTTCGTATTTCGTACTCACTATTTTGCCTTTTCTACTCATATTACTATAGTTAAGAACGAATGAATGAAATTGGCTGCTTTTTGCTTGCTTTATTAAGATTTTCTTTTTTTCTTTTTTCTTTTTGAGCATTTCATATATTTTATTATTTGCTACTTTTCTTTTGTTCTTTTAACTGTTCATTGTTTGATTGCGCTGATATTGTGTTGGCAAAAATGAAAAATTTAAAGATTGAAGGTTCAAGATATAGAAAATTATAATTGTTATAATCGAGCCTGTGCATTTTTTTTACACTTTTGTGAAATGTTTGTAAGTCACTTGTCTCATTCGATTGTCTTTTTGTCTAAAACTTTGGATTTCTCTTTTCCGAACCTTTTCCATTCCATAACTATTTCACCTTCCATTGGTATAAATTGTTAAATGATCATTTTTTTATGCAAAAAAAGATTCACTCACCTTTAAATGTTGTTGTTCGTTAGTCTTCTTCTTTCACGGTTTATGGAACTTTTAATCCACCGTTATCATTTCGATTTTCGAATTCGAACTATATCACAAATCGACACCAATCACAGATTCGAAAAACTTTCGTTATTTTTTTCTTGTTTTGCTTCTTAATTGACCTATCGATGGTCGTCAAAATTTCAAAATTATAACTTCTCTGGTCGAATTTTATCTCAACTGCACATTCACCGTTTTTTTTAAATATTTATTTTAGAAATTTATCCCTTTCTTCACTTGTCGAAGTCCGGTTTTTTGATTGATTTGTTTTGATTTTTATTTTAATTTTTTCTTTTTTTTGAATATTTTTTTATTTTATTCTAATTCGATGTATAGTTTAAATGAATGATCGATTCTAATCAATAAAATGAAATAAAATAAAACAATTTTTCTATTGTAAAAAAAAAAAAATCCTTCATAGTTTCAATTGAGCTGGTTGCCTGTTTGTCTCAACAAAGCACGCCTTAACTGGTTGATGGTTAGACGATAACTGACTAAGAATTGGTCAGATCATCTCCATCAACATCGTACGCAATTCAAATCGTTCATTCGTGGATTGAATATGAAGAACCGTATGCTACTTTGCTGGTACTTTTGCCGTTGGTTCTCACCGTACAATCTTCGTACACATTTTCAGTATTCGGAGGAATGGATTGGCAAGAAAGAAAGAGAAACAAGAAGAGAAAAATTTCAAATGAAGGAGGTGAAAAGAAAGCACAATTCTAGCAGTCAGCATTCACAGCTCTCTTATAGTCAGTGCCTCATAGTGGCTCACAGTCGCTTCATGAATGTTCCAGAAAAAGAAAAGAGGAACATCGGTGCCTCAGTGCTGTTGCTAGAAACAGAACACAGAACTATCGGAAGAATAGAAATTGCACACAAATTATTAATTTAATAATCTTTCGTGTAGACCTTGCTCAGCTTCGTTCGCACAGTACAAACATTCTGACAGATCGATGATGACATCTCTTTGCCTTTTGCACTCGAAAAACAGCATATTGATACGAATCAAAAATAATGATGAGGGAAATTGTCTCGATTAATATGCCTGATCATACGCATCAACATACTTATTGTTGACGATGATATACAATTTGTAAATGCTGCACAATGCACAAAGCAGTGGTAAAAAAAAGTAACAAACGATTGAGCGACGAGTGGATTATAAAATATAATCGATTCCATTCGATGAGCTTCTTTTCTCTCCAATCGGATGAAAACCAGATTGTTCTATGAAAGCATTCTTTTTCTCATACTAATCCGATTCTGCCAGTATTATATAAGCCAGCCGGTGAAGAAAAACCTGCGAGTGCTCATTGCTCATTGATGCCTTTTAACTTTTAACAAAAAATAATATTCTCTTCTTTTTTTCTTTTTTTTGTTCTATTCTTTTGAATGAAGCTGTTCGGTTGATTTCAAGTACATATATTTTTTTCCTCTTATTTCCATAGTTATTAGTAATAACTATTACACCATTAAATTCAAAATTTCTATTCATTGACAACCGCGAGGAAAATAAAAAGAAAATTCAAAATAAGAACGAATCGAATTCAAATCTGATTCAGAATCAAATTGAATCATTATGAAATTGATCTCGATTCCAAAGCGAATCGGGTACAATACTTAAATCGTTTAAGAATAAATGTTTGTGTTTACGAGTGTGTACATTGTGCATTGTATAATATAAAATTCCAGATCCCAAAGTATCTGTGTATGTGACTGCGGTCCGACATTATTACATTTTTTTGCAACGGTTTCTTTTTTTTATGTTCTTTTTCCTGTTCTGATTTTTTGATCTCTGTTGTTGTTGAAATTCGAAAATATATCAGCAGATTCATTTTGATATATATATATATTTTGACCCAATAAAAGGATCCATATGAGCCAAAAGCAAATATTAATATAATCGATTTTATTTCGGTTGGTCTTTTCGTTTGTTCATTTGTCGGTCGACGCATCCAAAAAGTGGGCCAAAATGAGTGGTTTATCTTCGTTTTCTTTATTTTGAGTCGATCGATCGTGACTTTGTGCACCTCGTAAGCCAAGAAAAAAAAATTATTCAAAGAAGAAAAATTATGTCGCATGCTTCAAGCAAACGGCTCACCATGAACGATGATCAATTCAAATAAATAGAAATTCGGTTTCTTGGTCGATTTGGAGTAGAAAGAGAACAACAAAATGGAAATGAAACGAATAAACATGGAATCATCAATTGATTTGTGCGTTTAAAATTCTTCGCTTTTGTTTTTGCTAAATGATTTGGTGCCGTTGTCTTAGTTTTTTCTCTCGCTTTCTAGCAGCCATCAAACAGAATTTAAAGTGCAAAAATGGCATTCATGGATGGTCTATGCATTGCCATTCAGCATTGATTATGAAATACAGAATGTGGAATGACAACAAGTGTGAGTGTGTTTTGTGCTTTGTGTGTCGAATACATGATGAAGACCATTATTTAGCAAAAAATATTTTCGAAAATGAAATGAACAACTTTTTAAATTATTTTCTTCTCTCATTTTTGCATGTGCGTGGTTGGGACGCAGAATGAACAGCAGTTTGTAGGTGCTATTCACTTTTTGCCGAGGTTTTCAAAACGGGATCGATATACGTTATACATGTGTGATGTGTGTACATTGTACATTGTACATATACAGTTTGTAGACATTTAAATGCTTTTTTCCATTTGAGGGAATAATTATTTTGCAATATTTTGCACCTTTGGGCCAATGCACATGCACATTCGATTCATCGATAATAATAAATAATTAATGCCACTGTCTAGATGCATGTCGTACGTCGTAGGTCATACTTACGTATACAAAGGAATCTTCCGGCATACATTCCAGCATTAGCCTTTTGTGATGCAAATTCAGAATCAGGTTCTCACATGCATTCACGAATTTTGTATGTTGTTTTCATCTTCTTTCAAAAGATTGGTGAATTAGTGACGAGACGAATGATGCACGACGAATAGAAAAAGAACCGTGTAAATTGTATGTAGTGAGCGGTGTATGCTGTTACGGTATAAAATTAACACGCATCCGTCCCTTGTAAAAATCCTACACAAAATGAAATTTGAACAATTTTGCGCTTATTTCTTATTATATTTTTATGAGATTTTGACTCATCGGCTTTCATTTTCGATTTTTCAAGTCACTTTTGCTCTTACATTTGCGGTTTCGTGAAAAACGAAAAACTAACAAATTAGTGCGTTTGTGTAGCAGATACAAACATAATAAACAGTTCGAATGGATGGAAATAATTTGATTTAGGAAGAATTTGATTATTTTACTTTTGGTGACGAGGGTGGAAGTGACGATAATTTGTGAGAGTGTCAGGCTTGGGCGACTTTGAACTGGGATCGAAACTGCTTATTGAAAATGAATCAACGTGAACGAATGGTCCTGCATTTGACCGTAGGTTAGGAAGGCCGTACGCTAGCATGTGACAAATTCTTCACAACACATTCCCTTGCAAAGGAGCTGAAAACTTGTCATGTGTCCAATGTGGGCATTAATTTCAAAAATCGAACAGAAATTCCATCAGTTTTACTGGACATGAAAATAAATCACTCCATCATATGTTACAAAAACCAAGGGGGTGCAACATTGACTTTTGACGTTTCCCGAATCTCTTTTGACAGTTCCCTCAAAACGTATTGATTATTTTTTTGCACATTTTTGTTCATTATTGTGAAAAATCGAAACTTTAATTTTCTTCGTTATTTATAACTAGTTGATTGAATGGACGTGGACAAACTGGTCAAAACAATATACAAATAACAAAGAAAATGGAAGTTTCGATTGTGCAAAATAATGAACAAATATGTGCAAAAAAATAATCGATATGTTTTGAGAGAACTGTCAAGGTACACTTGGGAAAAGTCAAAGTCAAAGTCAATGTTACACCCCTCTGACATAAACAAAAGATTTGTTTTATCATTGAGTGTGCTTTATGCAAACGAAGCGATCAGTACAGATGAAAAAAAGAAACCCATTATAATAAATGACTATTATTCAACGAAATGTGTACATGGCGATTCAATTATGGATGCAATAGCTGAATCTTACCGCTGCAATCAAAAAGTTAATCGCTGGCCAGTTGCTGTATAGTATATAGGCCAATATATTAGATATTTCTGCTTTGATTGCACGTTACAAAACGTTTCTGTCGTCGAAATAATCGATATAAATTTAAAAAAATTTTACTTAGTGAATCCATACAGATCGTCGCGTAAACGTAAATCTCGAACTGAAAACGCTCTATCGTTTTGTAATGAAATTCAAAATATACCAGCCTCATGGCCATCCAACAGAACGGGGAATTGGTGCACATACCACAAACAATAACAAGCAGAATTCGATCGTACTGAATTCAAAGATATGCACCACAGGTCGTACCAAACGTTAGAATGATATCAAAAGCTCATCTTTTGCAATCGATCCGAATTGAAAACATAATTTTTTTGGAAATTTCGAGAAATTCAAAAAAAAAATATCAAAGATCCATACAACCTAAAGGTTCCAAAACCTAAAAAATCCTTCAAAAACCACTAAAGCCTGATTTTGGCTCCGTGGAGCACAGCTGGTGGCTTTGAAATCAGGAAGGTAATAAATAAAACCTCATAATTTTCATTTATCCTGATAAAATCCCAACAGATCCTGATAAACTCCTACTTAATCTCGAAAAAATCCCGATAAATCCCCTAAAACCTGGATTTTGGCTCCGTGGAGCACAGCTGGTGGCTTCCAAATTAGGAAGGTCATAAAAAAAATCTCATAATTTTCATTTAGCCTAATGAAATCCCAATAGATCCTGATGAAATCTCATTAAATCTAAAAAAAATCCCAAAAAATCCACTAAGACCAGGATTAAAAATCCTTGGATTACAGCTGGTGATTTCCCAATATTACTAGACACTATTCCGGTCCAAAATCTACCTAAATCCAAATTTGTAGACCGACCGCAATATCGGAAGTTGGTTAAAAAGTGGGTTGCAGAAAAGAAAAAAGGAAAAAAAACACTAAATATAGTAATGCACCTGTGGTGCATAAAAAGAATGCGTTGCCATATCACAAACATCACATAGTACCAGCTACACGCTCGATGCGATTATCACAACAAGGGCCTTTCCCCAAAACATCGTTTTGTTATTTGTGAATTTTGTTCTCGAATAAGTAAAATAAACTGTTTGTCTTCGAAAAAGCAAATTTCGTGTTTGACATATTGAGATATTTTACAAATGATATTTTTCTCAAGCACATCATAGAGGCACACTATATCCACGAATTGTTTAGAATCTACACAAAGGGACTCTTTCGTTCGTAAAACTGAGGGACGGATACGTGTTAAATATATGCATGAAAAATCAAAAGAAAAAAGTAAAATAGGTGCTCATTAATTACAAGAAAAAGAAAATTAAAGCAGTTTCAAAATGACAACTGGAAATTGAGAAGAAAATAAAATTACGGAAAAAACGACAGAATAATGTTCATTTCGTTCTTTCTCTTCAGTTCGATCTGGTGGTACGGTATTCATTATTCATTATTCATCCAGTTTCATTTAAATCGACAAATAACCGCATTATGTCTACGCGTGTTTCTTTCGAAAGTCTGAACATTCTTTTTGGCGATGAGCGAAATGTTGAATATTTCAATTTTGAAATCAGAAACCAAAGAAAAAAATTGACAAAAAAAACACAAAACAATGACATGGAACATATGATTTATTTAGAACACAAACGGTTTAACTCTCATGTAGTTTGAAGTCTAAAGAACCTACAATGTCATGGCATTCTGTGCGCTACAGTTTGACATGATGATGATTTTGAGTATTTCTTCCATTTCTCTCTCCCCACCATTCGTCATCGGCGGTAACATACCGTTTATAATAAAATGCCGGTTCTTCTTATTTTTTGTTCATGCATATAACATTTACATATGTGTCGAACTGGGACGCACTCAAAAAAAAAAAAAAAGAAAAAAAGACAAATTTAATTGTTTTTAATGAAACGTACCGTTTTTTGTATACTTCCGGCTATTTCGAAATTTGAGTTTTTTTTTAATGTTTTTATTCGGAGGAAGATCAACGACATACTTTTCGACTTTAAACACCATATTCGTTAATGAGTATTGAGCACAAGCACTGAGTGTGAAGTGTGAATCGTGATACAACTTTAATACCCAAGACTTAAGATTCAATCACAGTGATATCGAACTTTGGCATCATCGCTGAACATTTGATCTTTCTTCAAAGCGGCTTAAGAACGATTAATTTTGAACTAAGGCATGCAAAGACGCATGAATACCACATTTCAATGCTAACGGATAATTATCAACCTGTATGTACTAGTTAGTATATCTTCTTTCCATAACCAGACTGAAACATTTTTTATTATTGTTCAATATAGCATTCTTGCATTCTGCACAGTTCACATCCAATCATTCAGCAAATGTCTTTTGATATTTGGATCAATTTGATTATTATTATACATAAAAATCTGAAAATAAACTTTTGCTTAGGTTCTGATGCGACATATGTAATGTACGTGTTTTGAATGTCATTTACTGTTATCATCCAGATTGGGTTTTCCCAGCGGGTAGATATACGCAATTCATAAGTATATTTTATCCCCACTTCTTCTCTGACTTAATTAGTCAGTTAGAATAAAAGATTTTTTCAAAAAAATGAAAAAAAAAAAGAGAAAAAAATGCTTACAAACAAAAATACTTACAACATACCACTGTATGGTGTTCTTATGTGTTTGTGATCTTCACTGTGTATATATTTAAATTCAAAGTTGGTACAGACATTGATGCCGGCAATGTATGTGTTGTGTCAACAACTGCACATATACAACAATATTAATTCATTATTTTACTGATATTCATACTTATCTCTTCTTATTTGTCGTCAAACATTTACCAACATTAATGTCTTCGATTGATTTTTTGGGGCAATAGTTGCTGTTATTTTTGTTGTTTTGATGTTCTTCGTCTACTGCTTCAGTTCGATTCATCATTACACACTGGTAGTTTGCTTATGCTGAGCAGCTTGAATAATTAAGTCAGTTTCTATTCAGCATTCAGGAAAGAAGCATCAAAAGGTCTGTGAGGAGTTTTATGATTTTTTATTTTATTACATTTATCATTGAATTAAAAATTATTGTCAACCGTTGTGAGTTTTGAATTCATTATTTAGCCATGTGAGTAAATATTACAAAGATTCGTTTGGAATTATTTTTAAACTGACGGGAAATGAGCCAGTGATTGAAATCCGACAAAAATATGAGATATTGACGTGAATTTTATTGATAAGAATTTTGAGTCAAAATCAATTTCAAGGATTTTTAGAATTGTGATTATCAGTGATTTTTTATTCAGACACGTCATTTGCACGTCAAATGAAATAAAAATGCGAAGTTGAAATATTTGAAAATATGTGTGAAATGTCAATAGTTGTATGTTTGGTTGGTTAGCTGTCAGGTAAAATCTAAAACAAACACAGAAAACGATATCGATTTTTGATGATCATTGAGAAACTTGATTTTCGATTATTTAAAACATGTTTTCCTTTTGATGCATGTAAATGTTGAGCCCATATTACTTCAATGATCACCATTCAACATCAACATCTATACAAACATGAATATAGAAATGTATAGAAACATGTACTAAACATGTCAACAACATTGAATAGAAGACAAAACAAACTCATCTGACCTTGACCACTAAGCAAATAAATCGAATCATCCAATATTATTATAAATATCTGATCTTTGTGTTTTTTGTTCATTTTCAATTTTAGCCTGTGAAAGATGACTAATTTGATTGCTATTTTTGGTATGTAATAATCTGCATTACGGTGACAATTGAGAATTTGTTTTATAAAATATTATTTTCAATTATTGTAGTTTGTTGTGTGGTTACCACATTGAGTATTGCCAAGGCACAAGGGCCGCCAATTAATGTTGACGAATTATATCATGGAAATCGACCAACCTCAAATGTAAATCAGCCAGTTGCGTCAACATCTACGGATCAAGCGCATTCGGGACTGTTTCAACCATTCAGAGAGTCAAGACACGATGAATTTGACTTCGCCCTGATGAAGGTATGAAATGATCATCGAATACTGTGATTTCAGAATTGAGAATTTAATTTCGAATCCATATCTATTTCGCAACAGAAAGTTTTAACAAAAGATGACAAAAATGCAGTTCTTTCGCCATTCATAGTAAAAACATTGCTATCAATTTTGGCAGAGGCATCTGGACCAGACACAATTACTCATCGAGAATTAGTTTCAGTTACACCAAGTCTTGCAACTTTTGAAGATATCCGCAATCATTATGGCAAAGTTTATGGCTCTCTTTTGGTATATTTACGATTCGAAATATTTTTAGTCAATGTGAATCAATTGATTCACAGCAAACAATTTGTAACGCTAAATAGCATGTTTTGTGCGAAAAATATGCATTTTTTGTAATGCTTTTTAGCTAAAAAAATGCATATGATTCACACATGGTATGCCCATTTTATGCATAGCAGATTCATGAATGAATGTGCTATTCAAAAAGCTTCATTTGATTTTCGAAAATAGAAAATAAGATCATGTTTGTGATGTTATGATTAGAAACATTGTACTAAATTTCTCTTACTTCAAAATTGATATGACGAAAATTTTTCGCAAACGATTCAAGGATAAGTATGCATTCTTGGTGCACTAGAAATGCATTTTACATGCGAAATTCATGCATGCTCGGTATGCATTGAAATTGTTTGCTGGGAATGCCGTAAAAAAAATATTATTTGATTTTCTTTTTTTTTCATTTATAATTTCCAGCAACCAAGTTCAGATTACGAATTAAATTTGGGTGCAAAAATGTTTGTCGATAAATTTATTCATCCACAGCAGAGATTCGCTTCGATTATGCAACACAATTACCACTCTGGTAATAATAATATTTGATTATAACTTTGACAGAAGAAGAAACTCAATATAAATTTTTTTTGCAGATATCGAACAAGTTGACTTTGCAAAAGTAGAAGAAACAACAAATTTGATAAATGCCTGGTGTTCAAATGCAACCAGACGCCACATAACTAATATCGTCTCACCTGGTTCGTTGGCATTTTACCATTTCATTTAATCTCCAGGAATTTTCAATAAATATTTATTTTATTAATTATTATTATTATTGATTGATTTGTCCATATTTTCTATAAATTTGACGAGAAACAGAGGACGTTCAAAATGCCATCATCATGCTGATCAATAATGCCGTAAAAAAAATATTATTTGATTTTCTTTTTTTTTCATTTATAATTTCCAGCAACCAAGTTCAGATTACGAATTAAATTTGGGTGCAAAAATGTTTGTCGATAAATTTATTCATCCACAGCAGAGATTCGCTTCGATTATGCAACACAATTACCACTCTGGTAATAATAATATTTGATTATAACTTTGACAGAAGAAGAAACTCAATATAAATTTTTTTTGCAGATATCGAACAAGTTGACTTTGCAAAAGTAGAAGAAACAACAAATTTGATAAATGCCTGGTGTTCAAATGCAACCAGACGCCACATAACTAATATCGTCTCACCTGGTTCGTTGGCATTTTACCATTTCATTTAATCTCCAGGAATTTTCAATAAATATTTATTTTATTAATTATTATTATTATTGATTGATTTGTCCATATTTTCTATAAATTTGACGAGAAACAGAGGACGTTCAAAATGCCATCATCATGCTGATCAATACAATTTATTTCAATGGTTTTTGGATCAAACCGTTCCCAGAAAATCAAACAAGACCAGAAACATTCTACCTCAATGCAAAAGACAGTATTCAAGTGCCATTCATGAGAATTACCGATAACTTTTATTATGCAAATGCACCCGAAGTATTGGATGCCAAAGTTCTTCGATTGCCGTACATCGTATGTCGTTTGATTCGTGATTGATTTAATGAAATACTTTTATTAAATTCGATTTGTCTTCTTTATTTCAGGGAAATAAATTTGCTATGACCATTATTTTGCCAAATCGTCGAGATGGCATCGATGAACTCATTTCAAAAATCGATAGTTCTGTACTTCACCGTTTGCAATATCTAATGGAAGAAAACGAAATTAACGTCTCATTACCAAAATTCAAAATCGTTAACACTGTCCACTTGAATGAGATTTTGAAAGCTGTGGGTAGCAAATATATTGCCAATGTATAATGCCTAGCTGATAAATGAATTTTCCTTTCAGCTCCGAATCAGACAAATGTTCACATTACAAGCATCCTTTCCACAATTAGTTCGCGGAATGGCTGTACAAGATCGTTTGCAAGTTTCAAGTGTTGTACAAAAAACGGGAATTGATGTCAATGAGAAAGGAAGCACCGTATATTCGGCTGCTGTTGCCAGTTTAGTTAACAAATTCGGAGGCGACATCGAATTCATAGCCAATCATCCATTTATTTTTACTATTGAAGACGAATCTACGGGCACATTATTATTCACCGGAAAAGTTGTTAATCCAGAATACTAATATGTATCGTAACAATAAAGTCATCTTGCACACGGTAGATTTGTGATTAAATCATAGAACGAATCATGGCATCATGACAATGGTAGAAATATTTTTTAACATGTTTTTGATAAACAAATAAATGATTCATTAAATCAATAAATTATTGCTCGATCTTTTGATTATGTGAAATGTGGAAAATGGTACTGATTCAAACTGGTTATTCTATTTTTTCGTAGTAGATTTTTCATTCTTTTTATAAACCGATCGATGTCGTACATATGTTTATATGGCAAAGGTCACAATTCCCAACAGATGTATGTACATATCTATCTATTAATCACTTAATATTTTGCCACTTATGTATTTATCATCGCCCACATTCTTCCACATTTGAACATTAAGATTTTGAATTGAGCATTAATTTGCCGAAAAAGAGAAATTAAGCTGACTGTTTATTGAGAATGTTGTGTTTGTCCAATTCCTTTCATGATCATAACCGGAATTTAAGTGCAAAAATATTTAAATTTCAGATTCGATCAGCATGTTAACATGTGTACCCGGTTCAAAACGCTATGCACACCACTGCACATATACAATAAAATGTTTTCTTATCTCTTTTCATTTGTCGTCATTTATTCATCAGTAAATGTAACTGCTACGATCAATTTTTTGACGTTTTAATATTCATGCATTTCGTCCCATACCTACACCTTTACAGTCAACAATTCATTTCATATTGATGGTTGGCCTGTGCTGAATAATAATAATCAGTAGCTTATTATCAATTTAGTTACTATCCAGCATTCAAGAGACGAGTATTGATTTGAAAATATTTCGCATTTAATTTCACATTAGACAGAGAAGCTGTTGCGCTTTGTAAGCTTTTATTTCATATTGTTCAGCCAAGTGAGCATCCACAATTCTTCAAGAACTGAAGGGAGAAGGGAGGTTGGTAGATTTAAGGGAGCATCCGAAACATTTAAAGTCAATTTTTTTGATAAAAAATGATAATCCAAATATAATTCAAGGCATTTGAGACTGTGATTTTTTGTGATTTTTTAGCGAATGTTTACGGCTTTTGTTCTCGGTAACATTTAATCCAAATGAGGTGTTGAAATGCTTAAATATTTGTGCAAAATGTCATGAGCTTAAAACAAATTAACCCAAGACTAATAAGTCACAAGTCAAATGGACAAAGAAAATGAATTCATAAATGAACGAATGACGATAAATGATTTTCAATTCTAATTTTTTATTTATTCGATTTGAATTTAAGCGTGGTGAAAATGAGTAAATTGATTGCTTTTTTTGGTATGTAATGAACGCTCAATACAGAGATGAAAAAAATTGAAAATAAGATCCAGTTTTCGTTCTGAAATACAGTTTGTTGCGTAGCTGTCAAATTGAGTCATGCAGATACAGATGATGATTTGTATTATACGAATCTATCGACACCTGGAACGATTCGACAACCGGGTTCCATTCCGTCGTTCAAACATGATGAATTTGATTTTTCATTGATGAAAGTATGGAATGATTGTTTAAATTGAAATTGGAATTTTAGTTCCGAAATTTTAGTTCGGAGTTCTTTTTTTCCTTTCAGAAAGTACTGACAGAAATTGACAAAAACGCAATTCTTTCGCCATTCTTTGTGAAAGTGTTGCTATCCGTTTTAGTAGAAGCATCTGGACCGGAAACGTCTACACATCGCGAACTAGCGTCTGCTATATCAAGTTTTGCAATAATTCATGATATTCATGATCGTTACAGCAAGGCATATGGATCTATTTCGGTAAGATTTGAATTCAATGATATTCTGGAAACCAGAAATATTTTTTTCTAATTTTCAGGCATCAACATCGAACTACGATTTGAAATCGGATAGAAAAGTTTTCATCGATAAATCATTTACTCCGCAGCAAAGATTCACAGCATCGTTACATGTCACATATTTAACCGGTAATACAATACTTTTTCTTTGATTTACGATTAAATCGAAACTTACCACTCTTTTGTAATTTGTTATTTTAATCCATAGAAATAGAGCAAATCGACTTCGAACGTGTTGATGAAGCAACCAATGTTATTAACAGCTGGCGTTCGAATGCAACCAAAAATGAAATCAATCACATCATCACATCCGGTTTGTTTTGTATATTTTACTAATTAGTTATCTCATTTGTTATTTATGAATATGAAGATGATGTATTTCTTTCGGGCGACCGCGGATGACCATTTCAATTTGATAGGAACAGATTTAATTATAAAAATCGTATTCACCTAATGTTAGATCCAACACTGAGTTTTCATGTGTGTTGTGTTTGTGATTGAATGTTATAGATAGATGCATCAGCTATTTTGTCTGAAACAGGCAATTTCTAGTGTGAAAATTGATTGTCATTGTTTATTGTTTATGTCTGCAGTTTATCTAAAGATGTATAAAGGAGAGGAAGACGTTCCACAACCTGTCATGTTTATGATCTTCACAATTTTCTTTAATGGTTTTTGGAGCAAACCGTTCCCACAAAATAGAACAACCGTTGGAGATTTCTTCATCAATTCAAAAGATTCCGTCCCAGTGCAATTTATGTATCAGACCGAAAACTATTACTATGCATATGCATCCGAAATTGATGCGAAAATTCTTCGATTGCCATACAGTGTGAGCGATTTTATTTTCGAATTTTATTTTTATAATTTTTTTTATTGAAGTGCATTTAACGTTCATTAATTTTTTTAATTTTCTTTTTCTTTTTTTCTGTTTTTAATTCAGGAAGATATATTTTCCATGACAATTATTTTGCCAAATCGTCGAGATGGTATCGATCAACTCATTTCACGTATCAACAGTTCAGTGTTCCATCATTATAAACATCTAATGGAAGAAGTCGAAGTTAAAGTGTCAATGCCAAAATTCAACGTACTGAACACAATTCAGTTGGATGAAATCCTGAAATCTGTGAGAATTAAATGTTTCAATTGAAGCCATTTATTCTGTAAAATTTTCATTTCCAGCTTGGTATCAAATCAATATTCACAAGACAAGCATCGTTCCCTCGATTGGTTCGTGGTATGGCCGTCCAGGATCGCTTACAGATGTCGAATTTCGACCAAAGCTCGGGAATCGTCGTAAATGAAAAGGGAAGCACTGTGCACTCTGCTAATGTCAAGACTTTACTTAATAGATTCGGAGAAGACATCGAATTTAACGCAGATCACCCATTCATTTTCACCATTGAAGACGAAACCACTGGAACATTATTATTCACTGGAAAATTTATTAAGCCAGAATGAGTGCATAATAATATAGTCACAGTACATAAGAATTTTTTTTTATTAATCGTAAATAGCTCGAATTGTGACATTCAAATAATGCGGGGATCGGTAAGTATTCATCGAAATTTGTAAAGGTTTTGTTTTGAATATTTTTACTGAGATTTAGTTTTGCTCTTCACAATTATACATTTCAAAATCAATCAATTCACTGTTTTATTAAAAAAAATTTTTATTTCTCTTTTTAAAATGTTTTTTCGCTCCGGAAAAAATCGATTTTCTAATAATAATGATATAGGATGATAATCAAAATTTACAATATAAAGTTTTTTTGTCGATCATTTTAAAAGATAGATTCGATCGAATGGACCTTTCCTAATTAATATGGCATTTCTGGATATTCTTTAACTTTGATTAATCTGATTATGTGCAATTATCAAGTTTAGTTCCACCGATGCCACGTAATACTTGGTTCATTGTTGTTAAAAGTGGATATTTACCACAGCCGCAAGTACCTTTAAAATCGTCGAGATCAAGTGCCCAAATCATACCACCGCCAAGATTCATGTCGCGCATATATTTTGCTTTAATTCGAACATTTTCAACATCATCATATGATACCCATTGATTTCCTTTGTGTGCATATGGTCCAATTCTTCCTTTAGAGTCACGTACAACAGTCCAACCATCACGGTTTGTTTTAGCACAAATTTCATAGTATGATAAAAAGCCATTAGCTCGAGTATATTTGCCAGCTTCACCACCGCCATATGAAGGCGAGTTCAAACCAGAATTGGATGGGCTCGACAAAACGAATGATTGGCCATACATTGGGACGCCCATGACGATTTTGCGTGACGGTGCACCGCCTTCAATCCAGTAATTGATTGTATAGTTCGAGTTAAAATAATCCCATCTGTCACCAGGATAATAGAATAACGGAGCTACGTGCCCAGTTTGACGATCCCATTGTCCATGATAATCGTATGTCATGACAGCGATCCAGTCGAAGTATTCAGCCAATGTTGGGATATCATAACCGGCATCAATAACCATTTTGCTTGGTGATACAGCTGCAGATAATAACCATCCACGCGGTTTGAATTCTTCAGATAATTCCTTAACCAATTTGCCGAATGCTTTCTTTTCTTCAGCTTTACCTTTGTGGCATTCAACTTGCCAACACACTGAAAATTCACAGATAAAGTCAGTAATTAAAATGTCGTCTTAAATAAATACATGAGTTATTTATCCCCAAAACAAACAACCATACAAACATGATTTCGTAAGAATTAATAAGAAGCAAAATTTTACGTACCGGGATATTCCCAATCGAGGTCGAGCCCTTCGAAATTGTATTTTTCAATAAATTCTATGATTGATGTAATGAAATTGAATCGGGCATTCTCACTCAATACAAGTCGACTGTACTTGTCACCAGCAGAATCGTTCCAGCCACCAATGGCAACTGTGACACGTTTTCCTTTCTTTCGGTATTCGGTGACGCGTTCATAGAAATTATTATCGATATCAGCCCATGAATCATGCGTTTTGATTGTCAATGTTGTTCCATCCAAAACCGCGAATCCGTAAACGATGTGTGTGCATAGGTTTTCATCAATATCTTCTGGTAAATATTTACCTTCGCCTGGACGATACCAAGCCCAATTTGTGAAGTAACAAACCACTTTGAATTTGCCATCGTCTTTTTCTGGTTCAATTTCAACCGATGGCGGTTTTGGACGTGGCTTGCGAGTTGTAGTGGTCGTTGGTCGAGGCGAAGTTACCGGTCGATTTGGATCTAATACAGCATTTGGATCGGATTCGCAATTTGCGTTTGCTGGCCAATCACAATGATCCTTATTCCAATGCAATCCTGGTGCACAATGTTGATGAATCTTTCGACCATTATCGCATAAATAATACGCATTGCAATCGCTTGGATCAGCAAGAAACAAACCTGATCCACAATCTAAATGATCGTGATATGGAGGTAAATCAATAGGTTTTTTAGTTGTAGTTCTCGTTGTTGGCTTGCTAGTTGTTGGTTTTGGTTTTGGTTTTTCCGATGTTGGTTCCAGAGTTTCAATCTCATGTCCTTCCGATGAAACATATTCTTCATCTTAAAAGGAGAGAAATCAAAATGTAAAACATTGAGTAAAAAAAAAATCACCGGAAAACTAATTAATAAACAATAAAAATTTGCTGATAATATATATATATTTTTTTTTTTGGGAAAAAGAACACCAACCTCCCGGAACCTTTTCCAATTTGCATTTTGGATGAGGGCCTGGATAATTACGCAAAACACGATTGATTGTTTTCAAGAGTGGATACTCTTCACAGTTGCAGTAATTCTTGAAATCATCCAAATCTAGAGCCCAAATCATTGCGCCTCCCAAATTCATAGCTTTGACGAACTCGCTCTTGTGTCGAATCATCAATGCATCATCGAATGAAACCCATTGATCTTTTTGATAGGCGTATGGTCCCATTCTTCCTTTCTTGTCACGAATCACTGTCCAGCCGTTCTTTTGAATTCGTTCGCAAATTTCATAGTATGACAAGAATCCACGTGCCCGCGTTGCTTCACCAGCTTCACCCCCACCGTAACTCGGCGAATTCAAGCTGTGTCGCTTACTTTCAGCCAATGAAAACGATTGACCATACATTGGCATACCAAGAATCAATTTTCTGGAATCGGCACCCTTTTCGATCCAGTAATTGATAGTAAAATTTGTGTTAAATGTTGGATTTGTATCCAATGGATGATGATACATTGGGGCGACGTGACCTATTCAAATAACATTGATTTAACCATTAAATTGAAAGTAAGAGGATCAAAACAGTGAATATTGCCAACCAGTTAGTTTATCCCATTGACCATGGTAATCGTAAGCCATAACAGCAATCCAATCGAAATATTTAGACAATTTTGGTACGTCGTAACCGGCATCAATAACTGTTTTACTTGGTGAAACGGCTGATGACAAAAGTAAGCCCCTTGGACGGAAAGCTTTTGATAATTCCTGAACTAAATCAGCGAAGTGTTGTTTTTCATCAGCGTGACCTTTGCTACATTCAACTTGCCAGCACACTGGAAATTTTCAGAAGGGGAATTGAAAATTTAGTTATATCTAAATTTAACTTGTTTTATGTTTGTTGCATTTTTCAACATTTGACACCATAAAATGTACAACAATTCAGCCTTTCGTCATATTTTTCCCATGTACATTTTTTGTAATGTTTACGCACCTGGATATTCCCAATCAAGGTCGAGTCCATCAAAGTTATGCTTTTCAATAAATTCAATAACATGCTTGATGAAACGAGCACGAGCCGCAGGATCACGAACCAATCGTGAATACTTATCACCAGCGGAATCATTCCATCCACCAATAGCAACTGTTACTTTAGCTCCTTTCTTTTTGTATGCAACGACACGTTCATAGAAATGATTATCGAAATCAGCCCATGTGTCATGTGGTTTGATTGTCAATTTATCACGATCAAGAACGGCAAATCCATAAACGATATGTGTACAAAGTTTTCCATCAATATCTTCGGGTAAGTATTTTCCACCGCCTTGACGATACCATGCCCAATTTGTGAAGTAGCAAACCACTTTGTAATCAGATTCTTGTGATGTTTCAACTATTTCAGCACTGATTGACTGACCATTTTCAAATTCCTGACCAATATTGATAGGTGTTTCATCAATAATGGTGTCTGGTGGGTCATGTGAACCACCGATAACTTCTTCTTGAATTGACAATTCAGTACTGACTTGAGATGGTTGATTATTATCTGATGCACTTGCACTCAAAACATTCTGCAATTCACTCAAAAGCGGAGATACACCTTCGCCGCAATGGTTCTTGAAATCATCCAAATCTAAAGCCCAAACCATTCCACCACCCAATCCAAGAGAACGAACTAATTTTGCCTTTTGCCGAATCATTGCTTTGTCATCAAACGATACCCATTGGTTTCCTTTGTAAGCATATGGACCCATTCGACGTTTCGGATCTTGAACCACTGTCCAGCCTTTGTTATTGATTCGATCACAAATCTATTTCAAAATATTGGTAAAAAATGTTAACGAGGAAAATATTGAGAAAAACATTTTATTAGGAACAAAAACTTACTTCATAGTACGCGAGGAAGCCAGCAGCTCTGGTGTATTCACCAGCCGTTCCTGGCCCGGGCGCATTGGCATTCAATCCATTTTTCTTGGGATCAGCCAATGTAAAAGATTGACCATACAATGGCATACCCATTATAATTTTACTTGGTGGGGCTCCTTTTTCAATCCAATAATTCAATGAGTAGTTCTGCAAATTAGAATTTAAGTATAAAAAATATGCATGCATTTTGATATTTTGAAGATTTAACATACTGAATTGAAGACTTCATTATCATCAGCTGGATGATGATACAATGGTGCCACATGCCCAGTTTTTTTATCCCATTGCCCATGGAAATCATAAGTCATAACAGCGATCCAATCGAAATATTTTGACAATTTCGGTACATCGTAGCCTTCATCGATAATAGTTTTGCTTGGTGATACAGCCGATGAAAGTAATAATCCTTTTGGTTTGAATGCAATCGAAAGTTCACGAACTAATTCGGCGAAACCTTCTTTTTCATCTGAAAATCCTTTGTTGCATTCGGTTTGCCAACATTTTGGATATTCCCAGTCCAAATCTAATCCACCGAAACCATATTTCTCCAAAAATTCAACAGCTTGTTTAACAAACTTCTTTCTTGCTGGTGGACTTCGAACAAGTCGACTATATTTGTCACCTTGTGAATCATTCCAACCACCCAAAGCCAAACTAACATTAACGCCTTTTCGTTGGAATCCAGCGACGCGATCATAAAATTTGTTATCAATATCAGCCCATGAATCGTGTGTTCGAATCGTAAGCTCAGAATAATCCAAAACAGCAAAACCATATACGATGTTTGTACAAAGTTTAGGATCAATGTCATCAGGTGTGTATTTTCCGATGCCTTTACGATACCAAGCCCAATTTGTAAAGTAACAAACCAATTTGTAATCACCAGAAAAGTCTTTAATTGGTGGTCGTTGTGTGACTGGTTTTGGTTTTTGTGTTGTGGTTGTTGTTGTAATTGGAATGTATCCCATCTCACTTTGACCAAAATTTGATCCATCGCTTTCTGGTAGAACGTCATTGCCTACTTCATCGCATTGAGCATTTGATGGCCAATCGCAAATTTGTGCTTCTTTGTTGAAATGAAGACCATTTGGACAGTCCTGTTGTTGCAATGAACCATGCAAACAAAGTAAAAACACATCACATTTTCCCGGATATGGAACGAACTGATTTCCCTCACAGGGATCATCCAAATATAATGTTCTCAATTTTTCAAAGTGCTTCAAATATCGTTGAACCGATACACAACGAACTTTCGACGCCAAACCACATTCACCCTTTGTCATATCAAATTGATATCCGTCGCCACAGTCATTTGGAATCCATTTATGATTGACGCAAATAAAATAACTTTCACAGTCATCTGGATTTCCGCGATAATCTCCATTATTACAGGAACCGGAACTGGAATGAATACTTAATGGTTTTACAGTGGTTGATTTTGGCGTGGTTCGAGTTGAACTCATTCGTGTAGAGCTTGTCCTTGTGGTGGCATGTTTCGTGGTTGAAGCTGGCTTACGACTCGTACTGAGCGGTTTTGGTGTGGTTGATCGTTTCGTTGTATATTCATCATTTGTATAAAATGCTGGAGTTGTGCTTACAACAGTTGGTTTCGGAGAATCACCAGAATGTGATGCAGTACATTTCGCTGATTTTGGCCAATCGCACAGTTTTCCACGATTGTTCCAGTGAAGACCAGTAGCGCAATCATATTCTTTGAACAAACCATATACGCATTGATAGTATTTTGTGCAACTCGTCGGATGCATTTGGTATTGACCCTCACTTTTGCATTTGATTCCAGGAACTATAACTGGCATTGTATTTACTGGAGCTGGAATAATTGGCTCTTCTTCAATAACAACAGAATCTTCTGTCGTTGTCGATGTTGTTGTACGTCGAGTGGTCGTAATCGGTTTGTATGTAGTTGTGGCTTGTGTTGGCCACCAAGTAAATTGAGTCGATGGAGTTACTTCATTTGATGGATTTGTTGTAGTTGCACCTGGTTTCCATGATGGCCATGTGGTCGGTTCATTAAAACCTGGTCCTGGAATACCATTTTCACCGACAGTCGTTGTTACGGGCGCGATTGGTGTTACTGGTTCGGCTGGTTTTCTGCAATCGTTGCCAACTGGTTTAGGCAAATCAATACGATTGAATACTCGGTTGATTGATTTTAATAATGGGAATGATTCCATACAACAACGATTTGAATAATCATCTAAATCAACGGTCCAAGCAGCAATACCACCAAACCCAGAATCAATAACATATTTTGCTTTGATTGCGACTGATTCAACATCTTCATATCCGACCCACTGATCACCAAACATTGCAAAAGGACCCGATTTTTTCGATGAATCTCTGCCTTTGCGCCAATTCTTATTCTTGATTCGGTCACAGATTTCATAGTATGCCAACATTCCTGGTTGTTTAGTTATTTCACCAGCTTTGCCGGGACCTCGTGCAGCGATTCCTTCACCAATCAGTCGTTCCGATGATTGTTCTAATGTGAATGATTGACCATAAAATGGAACGCCAACAATAATTTTACTTGCTATGGCTCCTTCCTGTTTCAACAATTCCAATGTGTAATGAGTATTATATTGTGGATATTTGTCATCTGGTTTTCCATACAATGGGCTCAAATGGCCAGTTTGTTTCTCCCATGCACCATGATAATCATAGCTCATTACGGTTAAAAAATCAGCAGCTTCCGAAAGCTTTGAAATATCATATCCCTTCAAAATAATTTCTTTGTAGCCAGAAATAGCGACACCCAAAATATAATCATGCTTTTTGAACTCAGCTTTAATTTCCTGAATGAAACGAGCAAAATTGGGCTTATCACTCTCTGGTCCTTTACGACAATCGCTTTGCCAACATTTTGGATAATTCCAATCAAAGTGAATTCCACGGAATCCATATTTTTCCAAAAATGGCATCAATGAGCGAATGAAATTCCTGCGAGCCGATGGTTCTCTGACTAATTTTGAATATTTATCACCTGTTGAATCGGTCCATCCACCAATAGCCAGCAAAACTGGTACATCTTTTGAAAGTGATGTTGTTCGACGATATAAATCATTATCAATATCAGCCCATTTATCAAAATGTTTAATAGTCAACGTGCTCGGATCCAACGAACCAAACGAATAGATGATATGCGAGCATAATTTTGCATCCAGAAATTCAGGGATGAATTTGCCATCTTTCGTCCGATAAAATGACCAGTTAGTCACATAACAAAGAATTTTTTTTGGCCCAAGTACTTGCTTAGCCATATCACGGTAACGAATATTTTGTTCGCCTCTAAAATGAGTATTTTCATCAATTTCGCCATATCGTCCATCTAAAAGCTGTTGAAATGGCGAATCGGAACGAAAGGGCTGTGGACTAAATGGATCGGCTCTGTTCGGGATTACATACGCTCCATAGCCATTCGTAACTTGAAGATTTTCTTTTGTTTCACTTGCAGCTACTTCCATATCATCAGCATATCGAATTTTTTCGCTTCCAGGACGAGACTCAATGGCGCTTCGGATGAATGTTTGACCACTTGATTCCCTGCAAATAGGAATTCATTCTATCTTTTAATTTCTTTCAAGTTGAAGGCTTTCGACAAACTTACGGAAATGATGGAATACTTTCTACGGCACTACGCAGAGGTAACGATGTTTCACCATAAACTGATGAAACCAACGGTTCACTTCGCTGTCCAGGTACTCCGGGAACACTTTCGACTGATGAACGAACAAAGCTTGGGGTGCCTGCTGGAGGCTCATGTTCACAATTGAGAACATTGAAAAGGGCTGCAATTAGCTGTAAATTAAATGGAAGAAAATCACATTGAATCGATTTATAATTTTAAATTTTGGATTCCTTGGGTATTTATACTCCAAAAATGAATAAAAATCATTCTAATACTCACCAGACAAACTGCTATTCGCTTACGCATCTTGATGCTTGCAATGTATTGCTCTAACTGTTGAATACTGATTTTAGAAAAACAAACAATAACGAGAAAGAAAAAGTGAAGTTATGCTTCAGAATTGAAAGCTATTCGAAGGTTAGTCCAATTACATATTATTCGCTTCGCTTTTCAATCGGAAACTCAATGTGAATTATGTTTCGTGCACGAAAATAAAACCATTAGTCAGTCAGAGATAAGTAAAAATTAAAGAGAATTTTTTGTTCATTCATAATAAAGAACGTTTGATAGCAATTAGTAAGTTTGCATTCGTAAGAAAGATGAAAAACGAAAACTTGTTAATTGCACATTTAAACTTAAAATAATTACGCTATAATTGATTTTAATCATCCAAATATTCAATTGATTTTCCTTTATCTTCTTATCCATTTAGTGTCAAAATATTTTTCTCTCACCAATGATAATGTATCATGTGCATGATTGAATACAACATTTGATCATTTTCTTTATCACGTTCAAGTGCCGGAAATTCATATTTCGTGATTGAAGCGATACAATCGACGTTCTATCACGAAATGAAATTATTTCCAAAAAAATTAAATGTCACGTGTTCCGAAAACCGCGCTTTTTACTCGCATTTCTACTGCATTGTTTTATTTTTATGTATATTTTTATTTATATTTGGAAAATGGTCGGACTCTGACCGAACAATCGACATTCTGCCGCTTTTTGTTTTGTCACAATTTTAATGAATAATTCATCAATGTTTTGTTTTACTCCGATTGAGTCATTTACTGGTAATTTGTAAACAAAACGCAGCATTTTTCTCCTTTTTATGTGGTCATTTCAAGCCGTGACACATATCAGTGATCAGTGCGACATTCTTGTTATCGGAATGTGATATTTGCACTTGACCGATTGAGCGAATCGTTTCAATTAAATAATGATAATCGACTTCAAACTGTGATTCATCAGCTCTCTTCCCGCAGACACTTATGGGAACCAATTGCAGGAGATCTAGCAATCATCGCGGTACGCAGTTTGAATGTAAATTTTAGATACGATAACATTTGAAGGTCCAGGTGACTAGCCAAAAAAACGACAATGACAAAACGTACAATCGAGCAACGAACGAAGCATACAAATAAAACATTTAGTATTTCGTTCCGTTCGTGTGCGATTATGTCGATATAATCAATGAAAGAAATAATAAAATGTTTTCCATTGTTCAATGGTCAACGTAATAAAAATGCTAGCTATAACAAAAAATGTGTTTGTATGCCATTCAAGATTCAAAGCTGGAAATTCGCATATGAAAGTGTCTTCATCAATATGCAAGACACTAACGATTGAAATTAAATGAACTTAAAACAGACAAACATTTGTAGTACAAATTACAACTCATCATGGACAATAAGGTAAGCTACTCGAGTAATGCACGAAAATAAAGCCTCAAGTACAATGGATATTTACAATTGAGCGCAAACTCTTCAAAGGACGTTCATTCCGGTAAGTGATTCTAGTTGCGAATATGCGATGATTTTCTGGTCCTTTGAATGTTTACATTTCAACAGAAGGCTATCAACTGTCTGTACGATGCGCATTTTGAAAATTTCATCGCCATCACCGCCACACATTCAATGCAATATTAGGTTAAGCGCTTTCATACTTTACTACACACAGTTCATTTAACCGAACATTCCGCGTATTTGATTGGCATATTTATTATTAATGTCGAAATACAGAAGCGCCTACCGAAGAAATTGGTTTCCACTCATTTTTAAAATGGAAAACTAATCAGATCCATCTTTCGATTTTTTTGAAAAAAGTTTACTGAACTACATTTAGATTAAGATGAATATATTTATTGATGAATCGCAAAAGTTTGACTAAACTCACCACTGAATAACACTTTGCTTTTTTATCGGTGAATTATTCCATTAGTTAAGTAACGGAAATTTGGGCCAGTTCAGTTAAGATTTCAAAATCAAAATTTTGATCGCGTTCCAAACACACAAATTTATTTTACTCTCACAAATTTTACAAAAAAAAAAAATAAAATAAAATAAAACAAACAAACAAACAAAAAATAAATTTTGAAAAAAACTTTTTCGAGCACTTCGGCCGCCCAAAGTGAAATTGATGAGTTTTGTTCCACGCCAAGATTCGGTAGTTTCGAATTAAAAATCGGAGCACTCAAAAATCAAAGTTAATGTGAATGATTGAGGCCGTCACTTAGAACTATTTCTGATAAACGCATGTTGTATGCCTTTATATATGCGTTCTGTGATTCTCTCTGAACTTTTTTTTTGCTTTCTGTTTGTTCGCCGCAAATACAATTTTTAAATCGATATCTGAGCCTCATCCGCATACTAATAATAATGAAACGAAATGAAAAAGAAAATATAATGAGAAAGAAACAAAAAATAATATAAAATAAAATAACGAATCAAAAACCATTTGGGAAAGAAGAGCGACTATGAAGTAATACAACAATAACAGCCGTCCAACAACAAATATGATCGATAAATTCTGTTTCCTCTCTTTGTTACTCTTGAACATTGGCATAAGTAAACATACAAACGACAGTTCAATGGGAGTTTATCACCTGATGTGTTGTTTTTCGTTTTGGTTTATTAAAACTTTTTCGACGAATTTGATATTTTTTCTTTTCTTTTTCTTTATTTCGACTCGTTTGCACCGAATGCTCAAACATACACGAATTGAATTCAAAAAGAAGAAGACCCGGCCAAAAGATTACTAATAGCCATTGTCTAAATACGAATTTAGCACAATTGACCAAGAGACGTGCTCAAATTTCGTGGACATTGCTACATTGTGTGACCAAAAAGAGATAAAGAAAAAACTTGTTTGTTTTGAATTCGATAAGTATGATTCCATTTGAGACAGACAGCAATGGCTTGATGCATTTTTTTCCATACATTCCAAATCTCGATCCCCAACATTTTGCATTCAGTTTGATTTTTATTTTGGTAATGCAATAAAATTTCGGCAAGACGAAAATAACCAAAAACTCATGTTGCGAAAAAACGTTTGGTGAATTTAAATAAATTGCCAGAGCTTACACATCGGGCCAACATTTTATTTCTCTCTTTCTTCCATTTGAATTCAGATCAATTTCAAATCGAGACGAAGCCCATTATTAAAAATGGTGACATTCAGCATGAAATTTACGATCTTTCTTTAATGAGATGCGATTTTTTTTTCCTTATCATCAAATCCTTCTCACAAATAATTGTCGCGCATTTCTCTGTTGGTCCTTTTCCAAAAGTCATAAAAACCGAAAAACTAAAGAAAAAACCTTTTAATACAACTTTGCCGAAAATAACAATAAACAAAGTCAAATCTGGTATAGCATGGCATGCTATCATTTATTGAAATTATTCCAGAGACCATAGGCCCATAGGGGACAATTTTAGGCTTAATGCATGTCAAATTAAAACAAGTCGAAAAAATCATTCTAATGAAGAAAACAAAAATTAAAAATCAGTAATCAACATTTGGCAGATAAAATTAGATCGATCCACTTTGGGTTCAATGACTCAATTATTTGATTTTATCAAATTTCTGGCTCACGCATTGTGGCGTGCTCTTAACTTTAATGTATAATGTTATTTCATAATGAAAATGATCCAATGAAGCAACACATTCAATTTTGTACCAAACGAGTCATCGACAAAAAAGTTGAATGATCCAATAATTTCGCATAAAAAGCATTCAGTGCTTAAGATTTAAAGTTAATGATCGAGCCTCTCTTTGTTTGAATTCTCCATCAATGCCGTAAACGGAAAGTTTCATTTATTTTATTCAAATTTACGATTCAACAGGTATTCTTTTTCTGTTGATCGATTTAAAATCAAAATTATCTTCAAAACATCGAAAACAAGAAATTTCATGGAATTTTGTTTTTAGTTTTTAATATTGTGATTGGTGTGCGTCGTGTGGTTAATTTTTGACTGGTGATAAGACACTTAATTCTCGAACCTTTCGTATGCATCGGAGCATTTCAGTTTCTTTGTTTTCGATATCAGTAGCATTCAGAATAGCATGAAGGCTATTATCCGCCGTCTGGAAAAAGAAGGGCAAAAAGGTCAAATAATCAATTCATAAAGGAAATTTAAAATGAAAAAAATTTCACATACACGATATTCTTTTAGAACTTTGGTTGGAACCTGGAGTTTCAGTTTATCTCCTGTTGCCTCCATAATACTTTGAAGTTTTCGATAAATGTATTTCTTAAATACATGCATCAATTCAGAGCTATTCGACAAAAGCTGAAGTTTTTCTTGGTCGGCATAATGGATTCCTGTTAGCTCCATTCCCAAAAGAAAAACGATAAACACATTTGACAGGAGAGTTTTCGTTCGCGGTCTTTCCGATCGGGCTGCAACTGTTCGTACTGGAGACAGTTTGTCTGAAATTAATTCTGTCATTGTTACTGTACCCGGTACATAAATCGTTCCAACTATGGCAAATTTTTCTGAATCAATTTCCGACGCAATTCCATCAATGGCAATATCTATCATTTCACTATAATCTGGTTGCTCAACACGTACAGGAAAATCAATATGAAGCGATGAACTGCTGCTCAGCTCTTTCATAGTGGTAACATTCAATTCAAAATCCGGTAGATTTTGATCTTGCAAATGAATGATTAATGTTAGTGGTTTTGATAACATGCCGTTTGTTAGCCGATTATTAACATACTCGTTTTCGCATTTATAGTTCAACCACCTACAGCGCAGATACCACAAATCATTTTCGAATTCATTAGCATAGCTAACGGGAGTTATGTTTATTTTTACGAAATAAGATTTGGTTCGATCATAGGCTAATGTATTCTCAACATTTATGAGATTTTCGTAGACATCATTATGTCGTTGAATCGGTGGTGTTCTTGTAACCTCACAATTCGCAACAAATCGATATTTAATTGTTTCATTGCCATTTTTTATGGCAATTAGATCTTTTTTCTTGAGAGCTATGGCATCGATGAGCTGTTGCTGATTTTGTTCACGATCTATCAAATTATCATAAATTTGCGTTAAACTCGTAATGTCATGTTTAACATGTGATAAGCCCTTTTGTGCTTGATAATCCAATTCAATCCATTGAGAATTGGTTTGATTTTCGTTTGTTTGTGTTTGTATTCGATAAAATAGGCAATTTTCATTGATGCATAGCAAATAGTTTTGTGCAATTTTTGTCATAGCCGAAACACCAGGCAAATGATATGACTTCCGTGTGATTGAAAATTTATCATTTTTTTCTTTACATTTAAATTCGCCGAACGTTATTTCCATACCAGTTGAGCAATAAAACACATCGTCATCAAAATGAAACGCTTTCAACTCAGTGCCGAAGTAAAAAGTTTGCTTGGACATCTCATTATCCACAGCATCAAAATACAATATTTCCAAGGATCCATCGTCTTGTAATATGAAAATGTGATTGCCATCATTTGCCATCCAAAAATCCCGAATATTTGCTGAACATTGTGTTATTGGATTTACCATATGCTCATTAGTCCCCGATAAATGCAGCGAACAAAATGATTTGTCCATTGAAACAAATAGATAGCGACCAATGCTAGCATTCTCATTGACCAAAATCTCCTCAGGGATTATATTCGATAAAAATTGATTTTCCTTTGAATTCATGCGTAGTTCTTTGATTTTAAAACGAGTTTGATGCCAAGTACTTTCCAATTCAGGTATTTTATCAAATGTTATGTTGTACGTTCGTCGTCCATCAACTTCGACAGCTTGACCCTGAAATGTATCTGGATGGATTTCGACAAAAAAATTAGTTCCATCTTCGGATAATCTTATCAACGCAAAGCCCATTTCACAACAGCAAATCGATTGCACGCCATTCAAATAATCGACGGTCATAAGCTTTTTCGGTGTTGTGAAATACATGATACGACCATTCGTAAGCAATATTATTGTTTCACTGTTGCCAACGATCACATCTTTAATACGATCTGGAAATAGTGACGAATGGAGATAAGATTTATGCGGTGATTTATCATTATAAATGGCATCGGTGAAATTTCGAAAAATGTGCGTTATAACGGTATGATGAGCGTATGTAGTAAGAGCTCCATCATTGTTGTACATGATACATTGCATACCAAGGGGATAGAATGGCTGAGTTCTTGGAATTTGCCATGTTCGCAATCTTTCTAGTGACATCTGAAATATAGAAACAATTATATGATTAATTTCATCGTTTGCGTTCAAAACATAAGATTGGCAAGGTGGAGACATGAAGACATGCGAAAGAAGAGACGAGGCCATTAAAATATTTGGAGTTCAAATTCATTTTCTTTATTCAAATCGTTATGCTCATTACATATTCATATGCTAATACGTTGTATGTAGTATGTTTAAATTGATTTCAGTTTATTGTTTTTTAACCGCTCCCATGCGATTTGGATCCTGACTAGGATAACGAATGCTATCACTTATTGGTGGAGGAGGTATTTGTAAATTTCCTGCATTTGATGGCATATTCGAAGGCAATGGAATCGATGAGTAAGGCGCTGGATATGCGTTGTTTTGATATAGCGCTTGATATGCTGAGTTGGACATCATTGATGGTGGCAATTGATTCAATTTCATTCCCGGTGGCATAACGGTGATATCACTTGGATTCAAATTGAAATAATCGTTAGCCGGCGTCGGTATTGGTAATTGTGGGTGTGAATTACCACTGCCGCTGCTACCTTGATCAAAATTGCGATTTGTTTTAGTAGCTGTGGTTTGTTTGGCTTGTGAGTGAGCCCATTTGATGGACAACTTTTGTCCGCCTAGCACAAGTTTATTGAATGTTTTTTCGGCTGCCATTTCCGCCGCTGTTCGTTTTGTGAATTGAACAAAAGCACATTGTTGTCGTTGAACCATTGTAATGTTTCGTATTTCACCATATTGATAAAAATTATCTCGTACATCTTTTTCGGTAACATGTTCTCCAATATTTCCTACATACAGTGTGGTAATTGTTTTATCTTCAGGTGGATCCAATGTTGGTAATTGAGCTGCCCTTTTCATTATTTTATCAGCAACAGGATCATTGCGACCATAATATCTGTCTTTGATATTTTGTTCTGAAAGAGGATCATCCGGTTCGTTTGGTTTTTCATGTCGATAAGGACATTCTTCTCCACGCTTACACTCCCCCTTAACCCAGAATGAACATATATGGGGTTGATTTCTTTTGTAATATGGTTGTGTGCGAGCTAGTTTCGAGAGTATTTCACTTGCGGCCAATGATTTTCCAACTGTTCCTGCTGCTGACGTGCCGTCCGTTTTGGCCAATTCGGCTTCAATTTTCTGAATGTAGAACTCTTTGTTCACATCACTTTCGGGGATCTTGTCAACAATTTTCAATGCGGCATCACGCACTTGAATCGGCAATCCATATTCCAAATCCAATAAACAGGTTTGGCACACGTTTTTTAATTTGGCGCATGTTTGACAAACTTCTGTTTTCTTGAAACGCATACGTGCACCAGGACACCACCGGAATATAGTAAAAGGACGCGTACAAATTTTACATTCTTTGCCGTATCGCTCTTTGATCTGTGTTGTTTTCGAAGAAAAAAAAAATAATTTCGAATCGTTTGAACTATTTACAGAAAAAGAATTTACCATTCGAACGTACGGGTTGTCCCCTAAGCATGTCTGGCATAAAATTGGAAATTCCGAATCTTCCCAGTTTTGTCGATTGTATGTGTTTGTTGTTTTGGACATCGACATCTTGAACAGTGATTTTTATTCGGTTTCGGGGCCTCGATCAACAAAGAATTTAGTGAATCTACGAGAAAAAAATGTCAAAATTAGATTTGACTGATTGTAGGGCAAAATCAAGTCTATTTACCTAAAATTATTATTAAACGTGCTTGAAATGATGAAACAACATATAAATGTGTGAATGGATAATCGTATACTGATAATAACCGGTTACAAATCAAAACAATGAAATTAAGTTTTTAAAATATTCCAAAAAAAAAAAAAAACATAAGCCAGCAGCAAAACAAAGCGCAAACCCAACACACGTCACATAACCCCACTTCAATTAACATAAATCAATGCCTTGGATCTTCAATCAAAATAAATATCCGAACGATTAAAATATAAATTGATGTTTTCACTTACTTTGAATAGATGATCGGGCTTAATGTTTAAAAATGGTCACAACAAATACGAATATCGCATAAAAATTGAAATTATAAACAGACCGTTCTATCGTCTTTCTCTTTTGCCTGTGCTTGGTAAACGTTTGGGTAATTGGACTTTTGTCACTTCAATGATGACAGCTGGCGATGTGTTGCCAGAGGTGAGTATAAGCGACCTATCATAACCATTGCCTATGCTCCGTTCTTTTTCAACAGCTCCTATAAATAAAATAGAAAAAATTAAATCTTCTTTTCGATTTAAATGATATTCAGAAAAATCTCGAAAGATAAATATACGGAAATCAAGAACCTCATCGTTTGTTTGGATTCAAATGATATTCAACGAGGCGTTTATTTCATGGCGCTCTCGGTAGGGCTCATTCGATCCCTCTCTCTTTCTTACCATTCCAAAAAGTGGTAGCCTTGAATTAGAGACTGTCGAGCGCAGTACCAATTTCCAATAAATTAAGTTTTTTCTAAAGCTTAGAATTACTCAGTTTGCGAACACATTCCAACAGGTTGCTTTTGCTTTATATGCGGCATCACCTTCTATCGCTTATCATTCTAATATATTATTTGTAACTCGCAGTTGTCTCACAGTGATATCTCAAACGAAAATAGCACAAGTTAACTCTGTGCTATATTATAATTCGAATTGAATAATATTCCTGGAATATTAGGAGTTTGAAATTTCAAATAAATCAACTGATTGGAGAAGAAAATGTCGTCACGGAAAGTGTTGGTTTACGGTGGTCGTGGAGCTTTGGGTTCAGCTTGTGTATCAAAATTCAAAGAACTGAACTGGGTAAGAAAACAGGTTTTTGATGTTTGTTCATTTGTTGAATTTTCAATTTCGTAACACTTTGTTCTTTAAGATTTTCCCATAACTCATTCAACGCATGCACGCATCATTGAAGTTTGAGAGCAAAAAGCAAAGAATTATTTTTTGTTTTTACTCTATGTATCAACTATACAATTTAATACCACATTCATCCGTCCATGAACTGCATGCAATGCACATACATTCTTAAAATCATTTTTAAAAATTTGAAAGGAATTCAGATGAAATCTGAGTTTGATTGCTAAGCAAATGACCATTGTTAGTTTAATTTATTGATTTTTGCACTTGACCTCCTTCCTACATCCAATCAGTATTCTGCGTACTGCAGTGCGCATTCATTCAATCTTTTTCCGAGTACAAATCTTATTTACTTTTAACTTAAATCAATATTTCCTTTCATCTTACAAGTGGGTGGGAAGCATTGATATGAATGCAAATGATCAAGCTGACGCAAACATCATTGTTGACAGGGACGCTGGATGGGTTGACCAAGAAACAAATATTTTGAATCAATTGCAGGGCATTTTGGACTCAAGTAAATTGGATGCTGTGATTTGTGTTGCTGGTAAGAAAATACTTTCTTTTCATACGTGATTCTTATAAAATGTTCAGTTTGAAACGATTATTATTATTCTTTTCTCACAACAGGTGGCTGGGCCGGTGGTAATGCCAGTAAAGGTAAGTTCGTAATGTTCATGTTTCTCTTGTCAAGTTGAGTTCAAGATGAGTTTCTCAAAAATTAAGCAACAACGTTTTGACCGAAAATCATTTTTTTTTATTTAATCCATTTCATCACAAAGACTTGGCTAAGAATGCCGACTTAATGTGGAAGCAAAGTGTCTGGTCTTCGACCATTTCAGCAACAATCAGTTCACGCTTTCTGAAAACAGGCGGTGTATTAACATTGACCGGAGCCGATGCAGCATTGAACGGTACTCCAGGAATGATCGGCTATGGCTTGGCAAAGGCTGCCGTTCACCAATTAACAAAATCATTAGCAGCTGAGAAATCCGGTTTGCCTGATGAATCATTGGTGTGTTCTATTCTTCCAATAACACTCGATACTCCCATGAATCGTAAATGGATGCCAAAGGCAGACTTTTCAACATGGACCCCAGTTGAATTCATTGCAGATACTTTTGTTAACTGGACCAATGGAAATGAAAGACCAAAGAATGGCTCTCTCGTTCGTCTTGTTACCAAAGACTACAAAACCGATCTAGTCGTTGCCGAATAAAAACAGGGCTTTTTTGGAGCTATTCTACAGTGGACCATTTTTCTTGATACATTCTTTTAAATTGCTTTTCAATGTTCCGGAACAATTTTAAATAAAGATTTTTTTAGAAACAAATTGTTATTGGTTGTTGTTTTTGAGCTTTGAGCTCTTGGTGTGAACGCACCCCAAAGTTCATTTGTCATTTGATTTTATTTGACAGCTCAAAGCATGCTGATATTGTTCAATGTTGTTGATTCGGTAAATAAATGTTCGTTTTTTGCATTAATCGAAGTCTTTGAATCTCGAAATTTATCCAAACAATCATGACAGAGATAACAGAGTTGAAGAAGCTAATCGAATTGATTGGAAATACAGAGAACCATCCATGTAACAGTAAGTATAAATCGATTTTATTTCATCCAAAGATTAAATCAACTCTAATTATTTTGCATAGTAACATTGAAGAGCCAATTAGATTCGGCAGCACAAGCCGAATTGAAGGAAATTCAACGACACTTTCCAATAGAAGAATATGTTGGAATCCAAAACTTAATAACAGGAATATTTAAATTTCCTGAAACGGAAAATCTCAACATTTGGACCTATGCGAAGCATATCTATGGTGTTGTTTTGAAAATTTGCACTGAACTCGAACGTCATGATGATTTTCGCGTTTCTGTTAAGGATGCGAAAAAACTTCATACGGGAATTCGGAAAGCGATTGAATACGGATTAAAGCCATTTCTATTTGATGTTATAGCTTCCAAAGAGACCTGTTTACCTATCATCATCGCTAATATAAACATTTTGTTGAAAATAACCGAAAATAAATTTTTCACAGATTTTTGTTCGCGAGATAACCAACCACTCATGTATGCAGATATTGTGAGCAGCATTTTTGTTGTCATCAGTTGCGGTGACGAGACCATGAAATTAAATTTTGAAAAAATGTTGAAAAGTTTTCCAGAGAAAATTTCCCTCGCTGTTTATTTTAAAATCTTGTTTCTGATTGGCGGAGGAAATCGATCGCAAGTGAAAGTGTTGATGCAGACCATTTCCATGAGAGAAATGAAGAAAGCACTGTATCTTCCCGGAAGTTTTGTGGCATTGTGTGAAGCTCTTTTACCATCGATAACTAGCCTAGATCAGGATGAAGATATTGTCAAACAGCGACTTCATAGTTGTGCAGTTATAACAAATTTCATTGCAAAACCGATATTCAGGCGAGAACTATTTTATAAAATTATTGATGAAATTCATTGCCATTTAATGGAATATATCCGAAGAAATCGATCACAGCAACGGTTTTATGTTGATGCCGGTGTTCAATGTTTGAGCAAACTTTATGCACTTAGATTACCATCTCTTCATCGCCAAATTACTGGAATAATATTCGGATTGTTTGAGAACTTGGTAAAACCACCTGATCTCCTTGCTGGAGCAGTTGTTTGTACACCGCTTGAATTTATCGAAGCAATTCATTTGGTCCATTTAACATTTTGTGCGTCTGGCCCTTCAGATGATACGTTACCATCCCATTTGCTGATATCTTATATGCCAATTTTTATTCAACTTCATGCAATTTTTCGTGAATCAAATAACAATTTACTCAAGAACGAAATATTGGACATAATAGTACGTTGTTTATCAAATCGGGATGTTCTTGAACTGAACAAAATAATTGAAAGTTTACTATATGAGAACTATGAGACTGACCAAAAATGTCTTCATCCTCGACTTCAAATCCATTTGAGCATCATCGACAACAAAGAAGTATTGGCTCTGACTATTAGAATAGATCAAGCCTTACAAGAGTCCAGCGCTGATGTTTTAGATTTCAGCACATTTTTCCGATCATCAGCAACTTTAGTCGATGTACTGAAACAATGTAATCATAACACATTGATTTATAATGTTTTCATTCATTTGTTGGAAATGTTTTCTGACATTTTCAATGAAACAGATGCACAAGAAGCATCGGCTAGCTGCGAATTGATAGGTGATGAAAATGAATTGAAAAATACCATCGAAAAGAAATTCAAGCGAAAGTATGCTGTAATTAATACATTGAACGAATTAATTCTTTTGAAGCAATTCCATGGACAATTCTCCGAAAATCCTCACAGAATCATTGAACAGCTGGAAAAAATGTTAAACCAACAGATTTACAAGTTTAAAACAAATAACAGAAATCTACATCCAGATGACAACGATGAAGTCCTGGTTGTGATTTTATCCGTTGTCGATGAGTTCTACCACCGAATGTCAAATGACTCATTAAAATCCCGATTGGAAAAAACTTTAATGAATTTACAATCTATACTTCAAACCTGTGGAAAAGAGGTGATCCTAAAGAAACTAGATGTGATTCTACGAACTCATTCAAAACTCGATGAGAATTCCGCTTTTGTGGTTGCCAAGACCATTTTGAGTGAATCGCATCATGAACCGTATACCAAAGTGTATGCCATTATGAATATGATAAAATTGGTAAAAGTGAAGGATGAAGAAACTTGTTTGAATGCCCACACTGTCTTAGCCCTGGCAATAAAGATGTTGAGAGAAGAAGACAGTTACATATTCCTAAACTGCATTAAACTATTAATTTCTCTAGTTGAATTGATCGAGGATACAGTACTGGAAACATTGATTGCTGAATATCATTTTGACATTGATTCCGACAAAGCCGAAATTGATTTCAAACTAAAAGTTGGCGAAACGATTGTTAAAGTTACTCAAGGCCTTGGTTCAATGTGTTACAAATACAAATCAATTTTGATTAATTGCTTTTTGCGTGGCGCCTATAATCAAGATGATGAGTTTCGTTTATCGAATATGTCTAATTTGGGCACCATCATGAAGCTTCTAACATATCAAGTTCATCATTTCTTCCAAGAGGTATATATGTCCGTCGGAATTGTTCGAATTCTCAATAATGAAATTTTAAAATTTATATTATTTCAGGTGATAACATTGATTCAAAATACATTGCAATTGGATAAGTACTTACCGGCACGCCGTGCAGCTGCTTTGATTCTAACCGATTTGCTGAACGGAATGGACAATTTGGAACAATTACAAGAACATTTATTGCCAATTTACCGCACATTGAAACACATTGAGGAAAATGATCTAGATTTACATATTAAAATCCATGCCAGAAATGGATTAATGTGCCTGCGTGATAAGATTAAAGAAGCACTTACACCAGATGTTAAATTTGAAAAAAATATTCAAATTATCAATGCCAAGTGTGATGATAAACCACTATTATTCAAGAAGTCAAGCGATTTTTAATTGATGCAATATAATCTCTTTGAAAAGACTACCCTGGCTGCAGGCTATTTGGTTTTCAAATGGGAAAACATCCATTCGATGTAATTGCTTTGAATAAGAAAAATCTTCTATACACAGTACACAGACATCGAGAAAAAAAATTAATAATAATAAAAAAAATTTAAAATTAAGTTTGTGTTTATTCACTTTTTAAATTAAATTCAATATACACATGCAAATTGGTTTTCTAGTTTTTGAAGAGACATGAAAAGACATGAGAAATGTGCATTTAAAAATTTTCTTAAATAAAATTCGAATGGATCATCAGATATTCACACAAGTACATAGAATACATTGGACGACAGGATGGAGCTCTTATAGTATGGCAACGAAAAAATACTTCTTTTTAGTGCAAAGTGGATGCAAGTGTTGCGTGCAAACATTTCAATAAATACGAATTTAGTTCAATTCTACAGTCAATTTACACAACATTCAGATGAATTTGGTAATGAAGTTATTGCTTTTCGGTTATTCTGGAGCTGCATTGCATTTTGATTGGCAGTTAAGTTTATTTTAGGAACCATTTCAATGGTTTTACTTTAAAAGTAATGGAAACATTCCAATTATACATCCAACTGTTATACCAACACCTCGGCCCTAAAACAATCAAATGAGAAGAATTATTTTTATGTTTATAGACTAATGTTCGGAGATTTGTTACTTACCGTACTTGCGGTCCACATTGTAACTGCCATACTTTCTTGTGTTGGCGTCAGATTGTTTGGCCTCTCCAAACCCATAAATGCACATAACCGCTCAACATAGGTGGCTAGCCCCAATCCAAAAACATCACTGATTGTGTTTCCCAAGGCAGCGGCTGCCATCGTCGACAAACACATATATGCACCAATTGAACTTTCAATGTAATCGCCAGCGATAATCATGAAAAAATTATCCAAAAAATCCAAATCCAAGGAACGGCACTGCGTTCACCAGAAAAACTAGACAAAAATAAAACATTTTCAATTTCCATTCGATTCAATTTCCGTTGAGTCATTTCAAAAAATGATATAAACGGCTCACTTCGAAATAGTTCTGAATTTGTAGGTCTGACCGCAGCTGCAGCCAATTTCTTTTTAATCCAGTCATCGGGCATAGCACAATAGGAACCAGTTGGATCAACAGCACCCAAGGCTTCTTCGCTCTTTCGACGAGCGAATCTTAATCGCCATTTCGTTGCAGCCAATTCACCTAAATTCATCAATGAAATTCAAATCGCGCCATTTATATGTTGCAGAGCCAAATGAATGGGAAATATTTGGCACAAAAGTGAAAAATACGGAAAACATTTAATTGCGTCATTGCATTGATGTTGAATGAGCAATAGCATAAGAGTGCGTGCATTGATGTTTGTTCAATGCTTAATGCATCAATATCAAACTAACACCGTTGCATTTTACAGCCATTGATGCACGCACACTTGCTGCATTCGTGATTCAAGAGCAACTCCAACGTGTTTACATTAATCTACATTGTACACTGTACATACTGCATATATTATAAATAATTTAAATAATTTTAACAACAATAACAAATCAAATAGAAAATGAACAAAGCAACAACCGTAAAAAATTATTCAATACAAAAATCAGACGTATGTCAATTTCAGATTACCTTGAAATTTGGATTTAACTTGATCGGAATCATATTTACTGAGTGCCTTTTTCAAGGCATCCCGATCATTGTTGCTCAACTTAATTAAAATATCATACGCATGATATTCGGTTAATGTGTCGTATTCCCCGATACTTGGTGCTGTCGACTGATTCACAGATGTTGCACTGCTTCCAGGACTTTTGTTGGTTGATTTATTTCCAAAGTGAGTCGTTGATTGTGTGATAAATCGATAGGGAATTCGAATATTCTCCAAAACAATATTATTGTTATTATTATTTTTATTACTATTATGTTGACAGATAACACTTTGTCTTGACATCGATTTCCATGCATTTGCACTTGAATATGCACATGAAAACGGAACTTTTGAATTAAACTTGGTGAATCTGGTATAATTTCGAATCCCGATCATTTTGTTGTTTGGTTAATTTTTTTTAATTTTATGGAAATCAACGCTATTTGGATGAATCACAAATTGAATATGTTTATCGATTCTTCCTGCACTAGCGCAACATTGAATCAGTTTAAATCATGTTTATCAGCCGAATTGGCACTTTGAAGTCTTTTGATTTTTGTTCTTTCTTTTGACTATTTCAGTACGAACTAAACATTCACACTGATAAAAACGAATAATAATCCAATCGCCGAAACACGTTCACGATCATATCGCTAGCTGTAGAGCTATTTTTGTCATTTCTATACTTGTAGCCTTTTGATGGTGAATAAAAATCAGATTGATTGAGAAGAATTGATTTCACTCATAGAGTCGAAGTCAATAAAGAGCTCAGTTGTGAACTGACACATGGTATTTTGAGTAGAAAAATTAAAACACATTTATTCGTGAGTTTGAAATTAAATAAATATTTTTTTTTACTCATATGACCACGGCTATATTAAAAGCGACAAAATCCATATTTGTCTGGCCAGACCAGAAAAGAAAAATTATTTTCGAAGAGAGATTGGGTTTCTTAAAAAAAAAAATATGAACCGAATTCGTACAGATTCAAACAGGCTGTCGGTTACTCTGTCAAAATAAGCAAAACTTTTTTGGGCGGACGCCATCTTTGTTTGCTCATAGTTGTAGCTCAATTTCCGAGTATGAGTAATACATTTGTCGTGTGTAAAACAGAGAAAAATAAACAACATTCATTCATCGTGCGTTCAAGTTGAACAACGAAAGCGTGTTTCTTGACGTCGCGATATTAAATTTTCGTTTTTTTTTTTCAATAATTTTCATTTTTATTTTAATTTTCACTTGTTTTCTCAGCTGTATTATTTCTCAGTGAGTGAAAAAAAGTTAAAATTAATTGGATTTGTGAACATTTCGAAACGAAATTCCGAACTTTATTAAGACTGAGTCAGGAAAGCAGAATACAGAGCGTGGCAGAACTGAGCACAAACTAATTAATTGAGGAAGATAAGGAAAAATGTCGAAATTTCGACGGAATAATGTTTGCGCATCTCCGAAAAATAGAGGCAAAGTTGCAGAACGTTGTTCGGATGACAAGATTAAACTCAACAAAAGCAAGGTAATTTTTCGTTGCATTTTTTATTAAGAAAATTATCGCAATTCATATCGAGAAAATGGTGCGCACACCAACAGTGATCAAACATTGAATTTAGAAATGTTTCGATTACGCTTCAAAAATGATCGCGGTTTCGATTGTGGCTTCTTTTTTGCCGTCAATGAAAGTTCTGTTTGTTTTTTCCCATCAATTGATAGTCCATTAGGATGTTTGACCTTTGTTGCAGTAATATGTCATTTGATTCGAATGACGTATGCATTTTGTCGTTCACTTTTTACATTAATTGTTTTGTATATTTTTGTATATTTTTTCCCATTTATGCAGCAATTATTATCCCACGGTGAATTTTTGAATAGGATCCAAAGATCGTTATACTTTGGCCATGGAAAAGGAAATGAAATTTCAATTCCTTTATCTGATTATATTGCCGACACGTTCTCTGAATCGCATCGTGGTTATTCATTGAATCGGCTCAATTATGCGACTATTGGAAACCTACGCTCAACCCCTTGCTCACTTATTTTGGCTATGATTTATTTGGAACGTTTAAAAGATGCAGACCCGGCATATACAAAACATGTTACACCGACTGAATTGTTTTTAGTTTCAATGGTAAGTTTCACAAGCCACCACTCATTCAGCCGGTTCATTTGACTTACGTAACTATTTTTTTGTTTTGTTTTTTTGATTTTTTTTTTTTTTTTTTCATTTACAGATGGTAGCAACGAAATTTTACAGCGGTCATGATGATGAGGCCCCGTATGTTAATTGGTCCGAATATGCAAATATGACTCCGGATAATTTATTGCAAATGGAATTAGCATTTTTGACTGCTCTTGATTGGAAAATTTTTGTTTCAAACGAGGAATTTTATGAGAAGGTTCAATATTTGGAAGCTCTTTTAGCACGACGCCAGGGAATGAATCGTGGATGGTTTACCTATGCCGAATTGAACAGTCTTTTACCATCGATAGAAATAGCTAAACAGTTTTTACAAACAACTTTGATTTTAGGACTTAGTTACACGGCATTTGTGGCTACGATGGTCGCGAGTGTCTTCATAGTCAGCCAAATACCGGGTACATATTTGAATGCATCATTCAAAGCTGATACAAACCTTAACGATGTGGCCTCGATGAATAATAGCTCAACACAACCAATGGATTCCAATGACACACTGATTTCGCATTCACCATCCACCTCAATCCTGACATCCGAAACGGAATCACATAATTTGTTAGATTTAATGGTTGATAGACTGAACGATACCTCAGAAAGCAATGAGCAAGCAAATAGCAAAGCTAAATGGAATCTCATGCCAATCATTTCTTGGTTCAAAAATACCGCTTTACAATGGCCTGTGATAAAAAATAATGATAATAATGGATATGAATCATTTAACAATGAATTTCGAAATAGCTTTGCAACGGATTTTTTTTGCAATTCAACATCCAGTATATTTTCCGTTCGATCAAATATCGGAAGGAATAAACTTGATTTCAATGGCTTAAAATCAACATTTGCCTGACATTTATTATTTGTTTCAAATGATTTTTTGTTTACAATTCTAGCAAATCAATATTACCCTTTCAGTTTATGACAGTAGTGTTAAATATTTATACAAATCCAATGAAATTTGAACTTTCGAATAACGAAATTGTGTTTTATTTTTTCAAACAATAAAAAATTCCAATCGGCAACAAGTTCGGAACAATTTATTCTGATATAAATTTTGTTTTTCAATTTTCTCAAAATTTCTTGAATTCAAAGAATTAAAATTACAGCGAAAACAGTATTATTTTACGGCGAACCTTAAAGCTATAAAGCAACGTTGCGAATTGATCATCGAAGAGGTTTCTAATCGAATGAGGTTCAAATCACGGAACTCGATAAACAGAAAAGCGCGAGTGCGAAACGGACGAGAATCGAGAATAGAAGAATAAGATGAGGTGGAGTTTCATCAAAAGAGGCGGAATTTTGTTCCTCTATTCTGATTCTGTAGATCGAAATAATGCTTAATTTTATTTCACGAAAAACATCTCACGAAAAATCCCAAGATTTTTTGTGAGTTGAGAAAACCTCAGGATTCTGTTTCACAAAACTGAGAAATTTTATAATTTCAATTTATCAACAGCATGTTTGAAAAGATGACAAATTTAATCCTCCATAATTTTTTGTCGAATCTGTGAAAGGTTCAATGCTCATGATTGAATCAAAAGATTAATGTTTTCAAGGATTAAATATTACTTTTCCGCACTGTTTTCATGATTTTTTAATAGTTTCTGAAATGAATGATGTTTTGATTTTCTTTAATTTTCAAAAATGCAAGGGGGGAGCCTTAGGCAAAAAATTTTTTTTCCAAAGAAATTGTTTTTCTACGCGTTTTAGACTATTTCCAATCGACTGACGAAGAAAAAAAATTTCGAAAAGAAATTCAAAAAAATTTCATAGGGTACACTGTAGTAGCCATAAAAAAAATTCTATTTAGTCTCATACCTCCCAAATCAATAGGGATCATTCTGAGAACTCCCTCTACACGAAAAAAAAGTTTGTTTTGATTTAAAGTAGACTTGGAGAGAGTTATTGGAATAACTAACGACATCGACAACGACACCGATAACAACGACACCCGAAACTAATTCTTTTTCCACCATTATATATGGCGGAAAAGTATTAGTTTGGATGCATCATATTTGTCAAAAATATTCGTTCGAAACGTTACAATCACGTCAATGAATCAATCATAACAATCGAAGATGTGAAATCCCTTAAGCCATAGTTTTGTACACAAATTCAAAGTTTCATTCACTCACAAAACATCTTCTGTCATAATTGTGATTTGTAGTTGTGTTTCGTAAAATTACCACCATTACTGTGGTAAAAGTAGTAATATTCACAAGGGCGAATGTAGTAATATGCAAATATATCATAGCTGTTAAATACGGCGCGCGAACTAACGAAATCGTTTTTTTAAATGAAACTAAATGTTTTCTGATCGTTTTCTTATAATAAAAATTAATAATAATTTTCTACTCTCATCGGCGTTCACATTGAAAGTAGTAGTAAAACATTGTTTTACCGTCAATTTTAAAA
>GL501429.1:334606-352233 GCA_000149185.1 Mayetiola destructor
TTTCAATTTTTTTAAATTGCAAGGTGGGAAAAAAATTGTTTTCTACGCGTTTCAGACGATTTTCAATCGATTGGTAAGAAAAAAAAAATTCGAAAAAAAAATTCAAAAAAAATTTCATTGGGTACACTGTAGTAGCCATAAAAAAAATTCTATGAAGTCTCATACCTCCCAAATCAATAGGGATCATTCTGAGACTTCTTTACACGAAAAAAAAGTTTGCATTGATTCATAGTAGACTGGGAAAGAGTTATTGGAATAACTAACAACAACAACAACAACAACAACAACACCCAAAACCAATACTTGTTCCACCATTGTGGATGGCGGAAAAGTAATATAATTTTAAATTGCATATCAAATGTATTGTTCTAAAAATAAAACTGTTGATAGCTAGTCAATTAAATTAAAGCTCACGGGCACTTTTGGAGCCAAAGAATTGAATTCCAAAACAAGTTGTCTTAGTTCAAACTATAAATATTGGAATTTCAAAGTGATGCAATAAGTTTGACTATGGTCCGCAGCGTGGAGAGTGTTGTATTTAAAATGCTTTTAAATCTGGTAATTTCATAAATGAAGATTTTATTCAATTCTTCGGAATTCTGAATAATTTTGACACTTGAGTACCAAAAATTCTAATACTTATTTTTTCCATTTCATTATGTTTCGAATAGATTCCGATTATTATTATTGCATTAATATCGCAACAGCATACATCTCAATCTCTTGTCATACCAAATACTTCAATACCATTTGAGCAATTTTTAGAAAAAATCTTGCTTGTTCTGGCACCTGTTCCACGAACAGAGGACACCCAAACATGGATATTACCACCTACTTCATCGTCACCGACGACTAAAGAGCATCGATTGGTTCGACTTTTAGTAACAACGCGACCACCAAATACACCTAATCATTTTACTGACGATGCCTTTCGACAGAAATTCAAAGAAGCTATTGACAAAATAAGAAAAAATCGGCAAACGAATGCAATCAAAAATAACATCAATTCACCAGCATTTATTAAAGAAAATCTCCCACCAAAAACATTGGAATCTAGAAAAAATTGAGGAACAAAAAAATTCAGAATCAACAGGAAAATAAAGATATCCGATCGATTCTCATTGAGGATTAAGCTTCCTTCCCTTACATTTCACTTCCCATTGAAGAAAATACTATCTTATCGAGACTCCAATAAAATCAAATATCAAAGGCAACAATCGTATGATAAGCTCCACCAAACAAAATAAATGTGGAACATAGTGCAAATATTTAAGTGGAGCAGGACTGGTATTTCTAATCGATTCGAATCATTTAGTTTTTTGTCTTTTTAATAAAAACACATTTCGATTCACTATTTTACAACCTCACGTAATTCAAGACTTTTCCTGTTTTCACGTTTCCGCACGCCAAAATTTAATGTGAGAGAAGAGTATTGATTTACTCCAATTTACTCCTGGCTCATTTGACACGCCACATTTTGTGACATTTTCAAAGAAATTTTTGTTTGTTAGCACGATAGCTCTTCTGGAATCGCATTTGTAACCGATTACAAGATTGGTACTCGTTCAGGAACTCTCACAGATGAACTCTATTGATTTTCAGTTTACCAGAGCAAATACCCCGGGTACTATAGTACTTGAAATATCACATTTTTTTTCAAATTTCTTTCAATAAAAAACAATGCGAAAAAGCGAGTCTTTATCTTTAAATTCGTTTATTTTAGTAAAAACTTGTTTACGAACATTAAAACTGGTTTACGGACCAAGAGAATTTTCCTGTTTTTCGCGATAACAAATATTTTTTCCATACCTATCCTTTCCTTATATCAGACTCATTAGATTTTCTTTCATCCAAAGATAATATTTTAACAGAAATCACCATCATTTTGAGAAATCTTAGAGATCAGACGAACGATAGACTGTCGTTGATGTCGTGCACTACGGCAGTTCATCGGACGAGTATCTATTCAATGTTTACTGTTTTCTGGAAATGGAGAAAAAATAAAAGAACGAAAATAATTCAAAATTCAGAGTTTTTTTCAATAAATATCAACGTGTTTTACTTGTTTCCCAATTGTATCGGGTTTCCCTTTGGCTATTTTTCAATAGCTCGATTATCGTACACTAAAGTATTTAGGACAGCGAGGTCGATAGCATGATCATTTGAATGGAATTAAATTCATATGCGTATGTATCTGGATTATGTCTTTGTAGTCGCCCAGGGAGGAAAGAGACTTGTTGATAGTTTGTCGCCAATACCGGAGATCGAAATTTGTGAAACTTAATCGACAGTCACAAATTAGGGTCTCAGGGAATCAGCTACAACAAACACGATCCATAATAATATGTAATGTTGTTTTTAATGCGGTAGTTCATTCAACGCAATTAATTTTTCATTCATTTTTTCCTTATTATTGTGTTCCAATGCAAGCGATAGAAATAATAAATTATCACACGGTGCAACGGTGCAATAGTAAGATTTATTTTTTTTCATTTGTGTTTTTGGTGTTGTTACTTTTTCTCTTTCTTCTCACTTTGTCGTCATCATCATCATCGTTCAACAGCCTTCTGTTTACCATTGATGCAGAATCTCGACATGCAGTTAACCATACATTTTTGATATTATTATTTGAAAACTTTCACTTTACGTACATTTATCTTGTTCCTTTCACTTGAATAATTACTTTGGATGAAAATGGATTTAGCCGACTGCAGCTTTACAGCTCTTTGGGTTTGATGCACTTCAGATTGCAGCTATACGGCCATTTCTTCATTGTTGCTCTGTTATTTTGCCATTTTTTGTTCACGTCTATTTTGATCATTCTAAAAAAAAGTATTTAATGCAATTTCTTCGTATTCAAAGGTGAATTTCTTTTCAATGTCATTCAAGCATTGGCCGTTACAAATTGGTCCCTCTGTTTGCAAAATGTGCTTGTTTGTTGTCTTTTAAGCAGCGTCTATATTTTTGTCATATAATAGGAATGAAGGAGAAGCAATTTGAAAGTAGATGGCAATTGTGAGATGATCAACTAAAAAAAAAAGAAAAAAAAAAATGATGAAGTGAAATGGATTGCATTCGAATGAGTTAGTGTCGATAATAATGATTAGCTTGTAACGTTAATGGATTGGATAGGATCCCGTTTTTCTCTTTATTTAAACGAAATTTTAGCTGAGTACAGAAATGCATATATATTTTCCATTTTTCATTAGAATATGTTCATTATTCCAGTGATAGCAGAGCCAAAACACACAAACTATGCAAATATACATACCACATTCCTTATTCCGGGGTTTCAAAACAATCCATCTTAAAGCCTTTTAATCTTTTTCGATAATCAGAAAATGGTGAAAATAATCGGAACGGTGCGGTAATCGAAAGCAAAATTACCTCAAGATTTTGTAAACCATCAATGTTGCCAAACGAATTCAGTACGGATTCAGGTTCTAAAACATTATCATACGGCTGGCTGACTCGTAGCTGTTGAAAGAACGAGATAAAAAAATGAATAACAACTGTTCATTTGAAATCATATAAACATTAGAAACATCAGTGTTGTTTTTTAGCGTATTTAACCGAAATTCATAACAATGTTGTACGTGCAAAAAGCTATAAGCTTTAAAATAATAATCGTACAGACAAATACGGAACAATATAAAGAAAAAGTCGCTGTGACTCTATCACTCAAACGATCCGAGTCGTATCGCATATGTACGTTCAGTGTGTATATATGAGGCAGCAGCAGAAGCAACCGGGCAGTGAGTACACGACATTTGAGTCTTGCGTTCAATGACCTTTCATTTTTGCGATTCACATATGTGCCTAACTATGCATGTATGCCTGATGATTCTTTTGTGGACTATCTTTGTCTCTTTTATTCTTATTGTAGTTTTCGTGTGATTTTTCTCAAGCTTTTTTTTCACTTTGCAAATTTCTATGGATGAATCAAACTATTGATGTGATCGCGACTACATGTACTTTGTCTATTGGATTCCCTATTCAAATGTATTTGCCTTTTTTAGTTGATTTTTGAAAGTTGAATAGTTTTCGCGGAAAGATGAAGAAAAAAATTGCCCACGGAACAGTTCAAATTGAAAGCAGATCTATGAATAATAGAAAATAATCGTGAATAAACGTGCAAAAAAGAAATTCCAGGTCATTGTATTGGTGATGATGGAATCGGTTTGTGGATTTGAAAAGAAAACATTGAGAATGGATTCCCTGGTTTGGATCATTATTAAGTATTATTATTTTTATTATTATTATTATTGTTATTATTATTGTTATTATTATTGTTGTTGTTGTTATTGTTGATATTATTATGAATTAAGAATTCATCGAAATCGGCGAAAACAGTGATAAAATAAAATTTATAATTTTTATTTATTCTTTTGAAGAATTTATTTTTCATTTATTATTTGTCGGATGGATTCATTTCTGTATTTATGCTATTAAGGCGATATCCGCAAATGATTCATTTAATGGCTTTATAAATATTGTTTTTGTAATGAATGCTTGAATTTAATGAAAATTTGCCCATTGTGGCATCCAATGGGAACCGAATCGTAATGTGAAATGTAAAGATTCAATCAATTAAAATGGTCAATTATTTTAAATACAGTTAAAGGCATACAAGATTGGGACCGAAATGAAACACATTGTCTCACCATGTAGGGTTTTCGGGCGCATATACGGTTTCAATGTGGCTCGTGAATCGAATACGTCATCCGATCATGATTTGTAGAAGAAGATAAAAAACTCGAAATTGGTGGGCCTCTTTAATTTTACGCACACTCTTTCTCTTCTATCTATCTTCGCCAATTTCGTTCCCGTTTCACGAAATTTCATCGCATATTCCATCTGCACAGATAGTTCGTACAAAAGAAAAATCGAGAAATAAAAATGAAAGTAATAATCGAATTTAGGCCATACGCACACTCAAACGCGCCTATCTAGCTAAATTCGCGAATAAATGAAAATGGCTCTTGTTGCTGTAGGTTCGGCGAGTTGATGAATTTGAACTAAATTTCGCACTTCTTTTTAAAAATACGCACAGAAAGAAGAAACAACAATATTAGAGAAATGAAAAAAAAAAATAAAAAAAAAAATTAAATCAATTTAGGTCACACCACTCGATAAGATGATACGGTTTAGACTGAATTGCGGCCACGATTCATTGAAATATGTGCAAATTTGAATCAACGTATAATTTGGCGAATTTCAAACACGTTGATAGAGATAAAATGAAATTTTTAAATGGAAACATATATCATCGGGGCACACACAGTCTTGTGTGACATAGAAATTAATTTAGTTCAAGTTGAACTTTCACGAGGCATCCACTCACTAATTACATATATGCACAAATACAAATGCGAATTTTAAACGATTTTTTCTCTACATTGTGCCAAAATGATATCGTCTCTCAATGGACTGGTGTGATTTCAATCATTAAAATTTCACATTGTTTCCTGGTGGGCCATTTTTGTGGTGTATTGTATATGATGTACGTGTATTTGTATGATTTGCAAATGGCTTGACAACAATCGATTAATACTTAATACCAATTCAGACCTGGAAATTTTCTTCCTGAATTGAAAAATTACCTCGCTGTTCAGCTTTCTTCAGTTTGAATAGGTGCTCAAAGATTATTTCGAATAATTTCAACAAAATCAATGGCTGAATGAATATTGTGAACAAGACTTTATGAACAGCCTTTCGCGAGGGACTCTTAATCGTCTCCTCCGTATATTTATCGCACGTTTTTTATATAATAATTGCCATTTCAATCCGAATGGCGCTGGTGATCTTCCTTCCAATAGTATTTTTTTCTCGCTCTCTCTTCAGCATACGTATACATAAAAAATGTCCATTGGAATGGAATCCAAGTACAGAAAAGTCAACTTGAATGATTGTCACTGCGGTTGAATTTGACATTAGCACACGAAATATGATCAAATTTGAACGAAAAAAACTTTCTTTTGCGGCCATCTTTTTTCCTTTTTTTTTTATTTTCAGTTTTCGCGATTTGTATATATATTAAATGATGAATTCTTCATTGTTGGTAAATTTTTGGACTAACATTTCGGAATCAGGACACTTTATTTTTCAGGGCAAGAATTTTTTTCTATTTTATCGATCACAAGTAGGAAAATCCTTCAATTTAACAATTCAACCAATACATTCACGATTTGTATGAACTCATCAAGCACACTTTCGACATCTAATCCGACACCGAAGAAAAAAATCTTATTTTTCACATTCAAACTATTCCAAACCATTTCAGAAAATCTTGAATTAATCAAAAAAAGCCCATGAAATTGATCTTAAACTATAAAAGTTGATGCCTTTTGGAAATTCCGACGATGATCACGCGAGAACGATATTTTCGACTGACAAAATCGGAACCAAAACCAAAACTAAAATCAGTGAAATTTTTAATCGATCGAGCGCCAAAACTAACGAATAAATCGATAAATATCGATGACAACAAAACTAATACACCGACCAGGAGACTCGATCACGGCACTTGTTTCAGATTCAAACAGAAAATGCTTGAAGTTCCGGATATTTTTTCTTTCTTTGAATAAAACACTTTTTTTAAATGTTCGTTAGTTCATTTTCTCTCTCTCATTACCCAAATTGTATTTCCTTTGCTATATGGTTGTATACATTTGGCCTGTTTTCGGTTGTTTGAAGTATTTCATTCTCCACTGTTGAATTGACTGAATAGAATTTCGAAACATTTTTGCGAATGTAGCACAACACTAAACACATACATACAAACGACTAATTCGCAATTCGCATCAGCCAAGCGAACGAACGAACGAACGAACGAATGAATAAATGAATGAATGAATGAATGATGTATTTTATATATGGGCTCCAATGCTCGACTAGTTTTGAATTCCGTTCACACTCACACTTCAGAAAGTCCATCGAATGTGGCCAAATCCAACGAAAAAAAGAGAATTTAAAGAATGAAAAAAATCGCGCGAATTTTTCATGATTCTAAAATACCAATATTAATTACAGGAACAGTGTTGAAATATTATTTTTGTCACTGGATTTAATGCATAAACTTGGAATGAGATTTTTTTCGTCTTCTTCTTCTTTTTCCATTCTATTATTTTGCATGAACAGAAACTGTCAAAAATTAACGCGTGCAAAATATAATATAAACTCATTTCCAAAGAATTTCATATATAATTCATTTTTGATTGCAGGTAGTACAAATGTCTGGAATTCTCATTAAAACTGAGAAAATGTATTCCGCGAATTGTCCATGGAATTGGAAAAGGAGGAAAAACTTTCCAATAGCTGCTTGACATTGACTGATTTCTAAAGAAATTCATCATTTTTGTTCGTCGTCGAAAACAAAATTATAAAAAGACCGCCAAAAAGCAAATAAACTGCAATACCGACGGCCCGATGTTTTAATCAAGCTCAGAACTTTAAGCTATTGCACATTATACATTCATTGCAATATTAAAATAAAGCAAAATCAAATAAATGTCTGAATTCAGTTTTCTAGGAAAACAAAAGAGAGCAAAAGCGAACAAAAAATGTTGGACGCATGGAACAGTTCTACTTTTTCCGTCTACGAAGCCAATAAAGCGATGCTATTCATGGCTCATGATACAAGATAAAAGACATTCGTCATGCAAACTATTTTGAATTATTATATTCGAAAACTTTATATTTCAGTCGCAAAAATTACTGCTTGACACTATTTCATGCTGTTAATATTTATTATAACACTTTTTCGCTAATAATAAAAAAAGCTCCAGTTGAATATGTTTAACGAGAAAAAGAATGCCGATGAATGAGAAGCTATTTCGATCGTGGTCAAGAACGATGGACAAATAAGACATGGTTCTAACGCATTCAACATCCAACATCTTATGATCTTTTAAATTCATCACCTTCAAAATTCAATATCTTCGACATGGGTGAACGACTTTGTTTTCAATTTAATATATTTCAAAAAATGGAAGAATCAGAATACTTTCGCACATTCGAAACGCTCCAAAGCGTTGATGTTGAATTAAGCGAATCGCAATACAAGTTAGCAGATCGTACAGTAGTATGTAATATTTATGTATCCGTACTATACAACCTACTACCTCACATCGCAAAAGCCTTTTTCTGCAGCTTTCGGTTTTATTGAATAATATCACAACAAATAAATAAATTCAATACATTTTTGGTGTCAATAAAATGATCGGGCGATTATTATCAGATGTTCCATAACCAGTTTCAGAGGGTTTCTGAACTTTCTTTTTGTTACACTTTCCTCATTTCCCATGGATAGAAGTGAATGTTATATAGAGTGTTCTACGCATGATTCAATTACGCACATCTTTTTGCGCTTTGATGTATATTTTCAAAATCAACGGATCCCCATATGTCCGTACTTGTAACACTTATCAATTCAGCACAAGTTCGGATCTACGGGTTTCGGTAAAATGAAATGTCCATATTTTTCAATCCCATCCAACGCATGAATTCCCAATACAATTAATAAAATGCATTTTCTGCGAATTAAATTGCATCATTGTTGAACCAATTTCAACATTTGAAATCCGTTTTGTAACTATTCGATGAATATTTACCATTTACACACACCACCAAATCGTCAATAGCACGACCAGCCGCAAAAGCAACAGCATTCGATGTTGATGATGATGATCATCCATCTGGAAAAAAATTGAAAATAAACAAATGCATCAATTTTCATTTAATTTTGTTGTTTCATCTTTTTTCTGTCTCTCATTTTATGAATTACAATTACAAATTGAAATGCTTTTGCCAAAAGCCGTATTGAATGGATTATTTATTGTTCATTTATTCATCATTGAAAATTGAAATCGGCATTGTTTCCGTTGCTCATTGCCTGTTACCATTTGACTAGGATCAAAATTCGTTTCATCAGATATTCATCAGAACAGAAAATGCATTGCATTCACACCGGAAGCATCGATGCAATTTGATTAAATCGCAAATCGCTTTTTTACTTTGAACATGTGCAAATGTGCAATCTGCATTGACAAACAGTACCTCCTTCCTTGAAACAACCGAAGAAATTATATCCAACGATGTATTCGTCATGTAATTTTCACATTTATTCACTGCTGAATGAAAACGAATGCATCGCAATTTTTTACGAGAAAAATCGATCCAGTCCATTGCACTCAGATCGAGGGTTAATGGTACAGGCAAAAGAGAAAGTTTTAGTTGCGTTTTGCTTAAAGTATGTAAAAAAAAAACTGTACAATCTGTCTCCTTATTTCAGTTTTCAAAACATGTTTTTTTTTGCCTTTAATCCAGAGATAAAATCGATCAAAGCTGCAATGGGGTAAAAATCTAAAAGTAACTGTTCACTGTTTACCAGGTGCATGAATAAATAAATATTGCATAGTTGTATTGACAAAATAGGTGAGTGACCAGAAACAATGTGGAGTGAATGTCTGTAGCTAGTTTGTATGTAAAGAAGTCTTAGGAATGCAACAATATTTTTTATTTTACCGATGAACCGTTCGTTCACTGTTATGCGATACATTGCATGAGATTTTTCTTTCATTAATAATAATATGGATTACGAGCAAAGCATGACTAACTACGTTAACAGAAACAAGCGAAAGGAGAGATAAGTCTAAAAATTACAATAAAAATTGTTTACAATGCCATTGCGATTTCAGGTTCAATATGTATGAATGTGACTGACATGATGTTGATGATGGTGGTGACGTCGCATATCGCATTTATATTCAAGAGAAGATAGTAGTAGATACAGTAAACGGTCAGTAGTCAATACATCATTCTTCTATGTATGTTCATCATATATACCGCAAAATTAACGCAAACCCAATATTTTATGTTTCACATTCATATTTTTATGAATTGATAGGTTGTAGTAGCCTGATATCATGGATTGACGCACGGTATTTTTGCAATAAGCCGATTAAAACCGGTCATTCTGTATATCAGCATATGTGTATTGCGATTTGCAATGTATGCGTTTGTGCGCTTAATCGCCGGCAAAAACCAAACTGAATAATATATATTTTTTTTTTCATTCGTTTCCGAGCCCATTTCAGTTGCCTTTGCCCGACAACATGCACTTTCCAAATAGTGTGAGAGTGTTTCGCATACACGCTAATTAATAAAATTGAAACCATTTTTCTTTTAATTTTTTTGTTGATTTAATTAACTTTCTTCTTTTCTTTTGCGATTCCATCCATTCGTTCATTTCATACATTCAATGCAATAGTAATGCATGGAAAAAATTACATATTTTCAAATCGTTCATCATCCATAATTGATTTCTTACTAATTCGAAAAATAATAATGTCTGTAATTATCGAAATTAGCTTGAAATATTTTTAAGTTGCAATTTTGCTGTTTTTCCTGTGTTCGAGAAGTTTTCACAAAAATCGATTAAAATGCTAACGTCTCCAAAAACGATATTAACAATTAAACAACAATAAAAAAAATGTTCCAAGAACTTTGATTGTCATTGAGCTGATACGATAGGAATTCGAATGCAGCACATTTTAACAGTCAACATAATTGGACACTGGACACTGATTCCGATATTATATACAATCAACATGAGGAACCACAAAAAAACTGTTGGGAGGCTACAGGCTGGAAAAAAAATAATATGAAATGGGACAAACTCAATGTCAATGTCGAATTTCGAAGTAAACCACTGCAAAAAATATCAATTGAAAGACACAACAATGAAACGGTTTTATATTTTGACAAATTCTATAAGCGAAAAAGCAAAATAGAATTTTCGCTCGAATCAGGTCAATGTAATCATTGGCTTGCTGTTTCAAAGAATGAATGTTCGAATTTGAATTCGGTTTCGTTTTTATTTGCGTTGAAATGTTGATATTATTTGAGGCGCGTGTTATGAATAAATCGGGCAAAAAAATAATAATTTATTTATACATTGTATATTGTATATAATATAATATATTGGTGTATATCGTAGGCTGTCGCAACCGTAATTCATCAAATGAACGTCCACAAAATGATAATAATTTCTTTTTTCGTTCATTTCTCTCAAATTCTTGATATCAAATGTTGGGAATCTGAAATCGAAACATATATTCAATATTCATTGTATATTCCATATGTTTTCTATTAAATTTTTGAGAAAAGATGTTGATCATGCGAAATGAAACTGCGCAGAAATACCATTAAATCCTTATCAAAAAGGCAAGATTTCAGAGCCATTGTGTTTGGCGTTCGTATCGGAATACATGATATAAACCCAAAATGGAGCAAAATAAAAAAACCGAAAAATTTAAAGGCAAAAAGAGGATAGCAAGTCTGTGCCGAAAAATGAACGACTGAAAGTACGATATCAAAATAAAATGCGGTATTATAAAGCAGCAGTATCGGCAGCAACAGCAGCAACAGCAGCAGCAGTAAAAGCAGTCGTAGAGATGTAGTAAGGATTATGAACGACACACGCGTCCTATTTCGTTTTTTGCATCTTTAAAGTGTCGTTGCACTGTATCAGCTCATTGGCTGAACGAGCCAAAAGAGCAATGGAATGACATCCACGAAAAAAAGAACGAAAAAGAAGAAAAAACCAACTCGAAAATATCGTCAACGCAGTCGGAGCGAAAATAAATCGAAAAATCAAAAAAAAAAAAAAAAAAATAATATACCAAAGGGAAAGATTCTGGATTCCGGAATACGAATAGCGATCAATGAGCGATGAAAAAAGAGTGCGATGAATATAATCATGAACTAGTTCTTTGCCAAATTATGCAATTTCACATAATTTCTGTTTCAAAATTTTGTACCGGAATGAACTAAATGTTTCGTGACATTGTGACATTGGTCATTGCGATTGAATCAACCAACGAACGGAAACATTGAACGAATACGAATTTTTTTTAGAGCGACTTCATTTGTCGCGACATGTGAAATTAGAACTTCTGAATTAGAAACTAGATTTCATAATTGATTTGTATCATCAGGAATGAAGGCATTGTACATTCATGATGAAATTACAGCAATATTGACTTTAACCGGTGACGCAACTCTGCTTGCTGGTTATTCTTTCGCCATTGTCTGAATATTCAGAATTGTTTTCGCCTTTGCAATGTTTTGCGATTCGCTGGTTGTCGTTCTTTTTCGCATTTTCATTCTCATTTCTTCTTTGTTTTTTAATGGCACATGTGTGTATGTGCAAAGGTCGCTCAACTTTGCACATACGATTTTAAGCAGCGGTCACACACGGCGGATATGATTCGTGTGTGAGCGACGAGCGTATTTCGTATTGAAAAATAAACAGAAGTGCAGCCAACGGGCAGAGAGAAAAATATACGTGAAAAAGAATCATTTGATTTCGCGAAAGCACACCAATAATAACATGTCTTGCTCTGCATCGCTTACGCATCATCCAGTCCGCTAAAGGCATTAACAATATGCATTTTATATGAAACGCTTCGTAGGCTTTTTATTCAAAAAAAGCGATAGCTGAATTACGTTTCAATGAATACATACACAATACACAAGTACGTCGTTAATGATTTGGCTACAGACACTACGTATTTGTGTTACATAGGTCGGTCGCATCTCCATGTTCAATGTTCATGTTGCGTACGCTTGTATATTGTATTTGTCCCTATCATATCACCAGGAATAGTATATTTGAATGGTTTTAATATTGAATATGCCCAAGGCTACTCGTACATGTGCATTTATAAGTGACGATGAACGGACCTCAAACAAAACACATTTTATTGAGTGTGTGACGGCAGAACACATATTCACGTATACAATATAAAACCCATTGAATTTTTCACAACTTTGCGTTGCGGGACTCTTGCCGGATCTTCGTTGGAGAATATAGAAAAATTATAATTATAATATAATGAATAAAAAGAGTGGAAAATTCAAATATTATAAAAGAGCCAAACGGCGAAGAAAGGCGCTTACACCAGTGGCGTAGTCAGAATTTTTTTTGTTAGGGGGTTGAATTTTCTTAGGTTAGTCATGGGTTTGGGCAATCTATTCTATCGCGAAATTGATGACCTTTTTTTCGCTCAATCAATTTTTCAACAACAATGATGAACAATGACCGGTTTTCGGGTATATTTTCGGGTGTTGACCGGGAAAGTCCGGCCAAAGCGTTTAGGGGGGTAAATCGGCGATACACCCCCTATGTCCACTTATGGTTTGCATACACAATACGCATTTTCATAGGAATCAATTTTGGTAAAATTAATTATTTTCAAAAAATTGTTATTATTCATATTATGCTAGTATTATGCATTGGTTGAATTGATATTCTTTGTAGATCCTGATGATCGGTTTTTACGCGAAATATATCGATTCTACACAAATGAAATGTTGATTCAATTAAAAAATTTCGTTCTCATTGGAAGCAACAACCAAAATGTATCAAAAATAATTTATGAACCCCAACCGGAAATCTCCCTGGCTACGCCACTGGCTCACACGCACATTCATCCAGACACACATTGGAAAATAAAGAGAAAATCGAATTGAATGTCTGATGCATATAGTATTTCTTGATATTCTTGGATTGCGTTGGAAGATGTCTACGGCACATAGGCGAATTTGCTCAAAATAATATTACTGCTTTATCTATCGATTGCACAGTTGTCTGCAGTGTACAGACTCAAAACAAAGTAGCAACGATTCCTACTGATGTCGTTTTTCCTTTTTCAACTGACTGAGTCCTGAGTCATAGCCTCTTGTACGCGCTTATAGTTCATTCATATAAATATACTCAATTTTGTTGTTTATTTACGACTTACGACTCCCTCGCCCAGGTAACTATGAACAGTTGAATAGCAACCGTCCTAACATTAGTTTTGACTACCATGAGACTGCTATTTAAAAATAATATCATCTTCTAATAAATTCTATTGCTTGAATGAAGTGCTAATGTTAGCCCCATAAATGCGACATTTCCATACACAAACACTTAACACTTGTTAAATGGTTTCATTCGACAGAATCCGATGACTTCTTATCACTGACCGAATGAATTTTCATCATTAAACATCGATTACAATATTTTGTATATTAAGTAATGATATAATTACCAAAGTGGAACTAGTTCAGATTGCACTGTATTGAACCGATTCCATACGTTTTAGCAATGAAAAATGGTTAAATGCTTTAGTAATTTGTGAATAGATTTATGAGCCGCATAACACCAACACCAATCGCTCGGTTTTAAAATGAAACTAATAAGAATTTTAATGAACGGTGAATCATAAATTCAAACCATTAATAGGATGATACGAGCCGTGAACTGCAAACATAAACACATGAAAAGATCTCTCAAATAAGCTAATGTCTAACAAATGACATCGACCCATGATAAGAAACCAATGTCGCGAAGTTGTGCCCATTGCCAAGTGCCAAGTGCTAAGTGTGATGGATAAAATGTTTAAATATAGTTTGTCATAGGATTTCCGTTGGTTTCCTCTTCTTCCAGACAGTTTCAGGATTCGCACGTTTTTAATATAAATATTCGCTACGGTAAAAGTAGCTGAACGAATAGTTTTAATGTGTTTCTTAGGGCAAAAAACATTTTTCATTAGTGCCCCGACTCGGCTTCAGTTGGACTCATAAATAACATAATATTGCAAAATAATATTTTTATCGCTCAGTAAATCGTAAATTTCCATAAAAACCTTGAAGTTGGAGATCGGTTCAGAAGAACGATGCTTGGATTAAATAAAATCCAGGCTATATATTCACAGAATCGGAACGAAAATGCAAGAAATATGCAGAGAATTTTTGTTCTTGTTATGAGCTTAAATGAAAAGGTCATCGACACACCAGTGGCACATGTATTTCACAATTTACAGGATATGTATAACGTTGAAATACGTTACTAACCACAAACACAAATACAATAAAATATAAAAACATGTACCATATTGTATTTGCATCAGTTGTAAATCAAAACGTTATTGTATTTGCGATTTCGAAACATCTATTACTCATACATTGAGCCAGTTGAGACTCAAAATTGAAGATGGTTTGGTTTTACAAAATGCCTCAATACACATTGACTACGGGAAACATTTCTACTGCTTCCATAACATACAACGAACAATTTTATTTTAATTTGCATGTTGTTTTTGTATGTATGGCAGAGGCCCATCGAATCGATGTCATGAATTGAATTCCAAAAGTATTCAATCCGAACACAAAACAGACAAATAAACCGGCTTGGTTGGAAGGAATCACACACCAGTATCCAATATACACTGCCAAGAAACTGGAAAGTAACGCTTGATGTGAACTGACTGAATTTTTTGCTGGAATATTAATACGATCGATATGCGAAAATCCATGAAAATTGTCATTTTTTGAAAATTTGTTGTACAAGAGCTACTCTTCAGGAGATTAGACATCATAGATAGTATGCAAAATCTTAATGCCATTGTGAATTACGTCTCCTGTCAAAATTTAAACGAGATCTAAGCTTAAGTTTTCGAAATAACACGATCAAAATGAGCAAAATGAATATTGTGTCAAAATTTCAGAGCTCTCACTTTACCATGCATGATGAATTATGATTGGAACAAACAAAGAAACAAACAAACAAACAAAAATTTCACAATTCTAAAGCTTGGTATATTACGTCAAGCACTTTTATGAATAGAGCGTGAATTGTGGATTGTGAACATTGAACAGAATCACACAAAACACCACTTCACTTTGCAATCAACGGAATTGGGTTCGAATTCTCATTGTAAATGGCGACATGCATGTATGAACCAATTTAAATTGCCATTGTGTGTGGTGTGTTATTGTTTTCATTCAGAAAACAAAAAATTAAAAATGGCGCAAGGCATAATGAATTTTTCTTTTTTCGTTTTCTTTTTTCCTTCAATTTCAGATATTATTATTTTTTTTCAACGTTAATTATTATTATTATATTGCTTATTCCTATTCCGAAGGTTCATGGTTCGAAAGAGTTTTTTTTTTTTAATTTTTGCAGTTGAATCTGAGAGGTAAAGATCGACTTGTGTAAAATTGATCCTTTATTTAAAATTGACAAAGCATTTAAAATTTACATGGAAGTAAGAATTGAATGGAAATTTTTTGGATTTTCGTTTTTTATTTGAAATTGTAAATGCCTGTCGTCACCATCATAGTATTGTATTTGTTGGTTTCTCCTAACAGAAATTGAGATGCACAATGCGCTGTTCGTAAGTTCCTCGGAAGTGACTAAACCATGTGTAAACTTGATTTCTTTAATGGTAACTCTATTTGAAACTGTTGATTTGAAAAGGAATCGAGCGGGTCCATTGCGTTCTAATGATTTTGCGATGAAAATTAGAACATGACCGTTTTTGCGTCAAAGTTATGGTTGAGAACAGGTAATTTTTTAAAGTTAATTAAATCTATTGGCATTCCAATTCAATTCAGTCATCTCGTTGAGAGCTGAATCGTTGCGAGAAAAAAAAGCCAATTGAACTTGCATTAGTTATCGAAAGTCATGCGTTAAATTTACAATGCAAAATTCAAATTGAAATCACTTTTCACCCACATTCATTCGCAATTAGTAACTGGCTGACACGAATGTGTTAACTTTATGCAATCAAAAAATGAAACCCCAAGTGCGGTTAACAATGTACATCCGCCCGATAATGTCTAAACGAAAATGCACGAATTCATTAGATATTGTGTGCATTGTGCATTGTTCACATCAACACCCGTCCCATTCTAGTTTAGCATACCAATCAACGGATAAAAAATAAAAATAATAATTGAATTTCGAAAGTCGAATATAAACCGTGAAAATGACGATATATATACGTTGCAATTTTTATGCTTCTCGTGCATACCACTGGACTTTTTTTCCAACTGAACTCATCATCATAACGGCATAATCACGTTTCATTTTTTATCCTCTTTTTAATGCAGCATTCAAGCCACACACAAACACGAACAATACGAATGGATCATGAATCATGGATATCACACGTCGTCATTTTTTTATTACTGTAATGAAATTCCAAAGAATCACGACAAAATCAAATTACATGACAACACTGGCCTGGCATCTTCAGTATCCAGTCTCCAGTCTAGGACCTCCAGTAATTATTTTCACGAAGGTAAAATTTCGCATTTACTGTGACACAGATAAGAAAATGATCGCTTCACGTTTTGGCAGTAGACGAAATATTAATCATGAACAAAAACAATACAAATGTATTTTCCATTGTTTTAAAAAAAGATCAAAAACAGATGGTTGGGGGTTTGATGATGAACCAGAATATAAAATATTTTTCATTGTTCAATTGCAACAATTAGCCACTCGATAAATCGAAAATGAATTGCAATTACGAAGAGAATATAGTGTGCGTGTTCTGGCCGAATAAAAACAACAACGATTATTATTATTTACAGCAACGTTCACGTGAGCGAAACGGTTGACCGGTATTACGCCATTAAATGTATGCATATTTGTTATTTGTAGCCGTTGTGTAGCCACATAGTCAAATACATCGTATTTAATGTCAATTTTTAGATTTCAATCAATATCATAATTTACGAGCTTGTTTTGCTTGATGTTTCATATCAAGCTTTAGAATCGTGAAATGTTT
>GL501429.1:354798-394901 GCA_000149185.1 Mayetiola destructor
GTTTCTTAAGCTGTATTTTATGTTGCAGTTCCGTATTTTTACACTTCAATTCGAGGCCTGAGGACCAATGTCAATTAATTTGATATGATTCCGTATAGGCAAGTTCATGAGTACAGCATTTGTACATTGCACGTATATTTACCCCATTCGTTCGTTTAATTGTTTCATTTTTTCTCTCCTTTTCTCGGACTGCGTTTTTATGTAATTCAATTCGACCGATCATTGAACGGTTCACTGAAAAAAGTGTAACAGCTGTTTGTATGTTACGTTGGTTACAGTTGTTTGCTATATGTATTTAATTTCGGCCGATCATAGTCGCTCAGTTTATATACTCTTCTTTTGCAGCCGCTTGATTGATCGAAATTAATTGAAGTAAAAATCCTTCTCACATGCGGTATGCAGCGCACACACGAAATAATTATTTGCACATGAAATAATGTACACTGGTGCCGAATGAGTGAAAAGAGTTGAGCACCAAACGCCGAATGGCTGGGCCATTCGTATTATATTATTATTCGGAACAGCAATGTTATTTGATCACCCAAACCAAAAAGAAATTGCACACAAAAGAAAAGCATTAAAACTCATGCATTTTAAACACCAGCAGTGAAGACTGCTCTCTTCTGCGACCAACAACACTAACAATTCTGAGTTATTATGTACCAGAGGTGCATTAATATTTTCGTTAAATTTTTCTTCTTGTAATTCCGTCCTCATTTTGAACGAGTTTTTGACCAACATTTAATTCTACCTCTGGTGCATGTCAGAGAATTCGGTACAAACGAATTCCGCCTTGTTTGACTGCATTCAATTGTATTTGTGAGCAATTTGAAGTTATTTCCATGGAAAACTCATGAATGAAATGAAAATTGGTCCCATATTTATGAATCATTATGTGGTAAGTCTCGGGTTCGAGTACTGATGTGTATTTTAATTATTGGTAATAGTGCAAAATATGTGTATTTAATGAATAATATGTCTTTTTATAACAAAGTTTCGATTTCCATGTCAAAATTTTGAATGGCATTCGATCATGCAATACTGCGTACTAAATGATAAAGGAAAAGAGAATGGCAAAAGGAGGAGAAATGAAAGCAGTTGAAGCCCATTGTATGCATTATACAGTATACAGTAGTCAGCCGCCAGTAGAATTAGAGATATGATTGCATTCGACATTCGACATGTTTTATTCGCATGATATTGAAAAAAAAAAGAAAAGGCGAAAACCACAACATGCACCATACAAAATACAAACGAATAAAAGTAAACCGCTTATCCGTCTCACAATGTTCCGTTGTTCGATTTTTTTTTTTTTTTTGCTGACAGTTTGTTTCATTCGCATTTTTGTTCGTTTTTTAACAGGAAATGAACGCATACAAGTTTTTTTGCGGCTTTTTTTCTCCATGAAAACGAGCATTCATTGAATTTTTGAGCGAACAACCAATTTTTGTGCAATCCTTTTTCACTCGCACAACACGAACCCGAGTCGAAAATATTACTGGTGATCGCTGATCATTATTATTTTTATTAATTATTAAATTCGCAACCAGATTAAATTTCTCTTTTTTCGTGCACAGAACACAGAATGTTGGAAACAATGTGAAGCGCAAAATGAAGAGAACGAAAGAGATGAAAACTTTGAAAATGAAAATCCCACGGATTATGAAATGCAACAAAGTCCGGAACAAGAAAAATATGTCTGAAAAATGTAGAGAATTGAATTGTTATGTTTTTGTACTTAAATCAAATTCGCATTGGAATGATGATGCTGTAAGACTTGATGCCCTATAGCATGTGTATGGAATAGTTCATAGTTTGTAGTGTGTAGTGAATGTGCTTTTTATTTGAAGAATTTTTGTTGTTGTTTTGGTTCTGGGTAGATGTACAGTGTACAGTGTACAGTGTATAGATGCGGTATTCATGTAAAGCGAAGACACGAGAGTTCACTGTAACGATGAATCGGCGATGGTGTTTATTGAACTTTGAATTTTTGGGAATCGTAAATATATGAAACAGGCTCTTTTTTAGTGCACCGCAAAGTAAAAGTTTAGTTTTGAACTCACTGTTTGTTGATGTTAATGTTCGCACAAATAATTTTTTCGATGATTTTGCTACCCCATGGATTGACAGTGATGATTGGTGATGATACACAAATAAATCGACACCGATTATCTATGATTTGAAAATGCAAAAAGTCACAACTTTGTTTGTCCAGAAGCTCAATGCTTCAAATGGAAATTTAGCAATGAAATCGGCTTTTCGGATCTCAAAATGAGCAAAAAAATTAATAATAAATCGTCAAGGATCCAGGCGAGTTCCGATCATGATGTTTGTTTTTCGATTGGTACAGAATGGTGAAGACAGTTCTTTTCTCTCTAATGAAAGGTGTCTGGATCGATTTTTAGCTCTTTTCTATTAATATTACTTGAAAGTGATTCATCTTGTTCGAATGTTTTATACCGTCGGCAAAACGAAATTTCTTTGCTAGCAGTAAACAAGCAAGCAACGGATAATAAATGTATATATATGTATAAATCTAATATGACGTTGAAATAAGGAGCTGTGATAGAAATAGCGATTATATTTATAACATATCTAATGCGAACATGGTATAGGGTATATATACAATAATATACAGACACATCTCGCAGACATTCTTATCGATTTTGTAAGGATAACAAAAAAGTCACCGCAATCTTTTGTTTGCTTGTTGAGCGCTCCTTTTTTCGTAATCGTTGTCGTTTCTTATTTCTTTGGCGACTGGATTGTGCAAATGTTGATTGACGGACGGCATCATCCAAATATAGAATATAAAAAAGAGGAAAATTACCTCGACTTTGGACAACCACAAGCTACAATTTCGTTAAATATTTATACGTTTGAGCAAATAAATAAGAAGCATAAACAATAAACAGTTTCATAGATTAACTGATACTTTAAGTAACCCAACTTGAAATGCTGTGCGTAATGAGAATGTCACTCGACCACTTTACGTTGACTGTTAACCTGTTCAAATTGACTTGAGTTCAAACTTTATGTTAAAAGCCCTGCGAAAATGCGATCAAACCAATCATTTTATATTTCGGGTCCGGGCAGCTTCACGTACATTGTGCATGTATATTAAAAATTGTGTGCAAAAGAGGGATAAAAAAGGGAGTCACATATCAAACGGTACATTGAACTATATCTGTCTGTTACAATGGCTTTGAATGTATGGTAAAATTTGGAATTCGGAACAGACAAACAACAAATAAACTTTTTAGTACAATAAAGTATAAAATGAATAGTGGACTCTTTTATTTTCGATTGGAAATTGGCAATTAGCAACTGACTGCCCAAATAATTTGTCCAATCCAAAAGACAAGAATGCATTTATAAATTTTATTTTTGAATCGAAAGCAACGAATGATTTTCACGCACTTTTCAGATATGAACCAAAATATACGCACATCTTTTGGTTTCGGCGGCAACAACAACAACAGCATCACCATTACCACCAACAGCAAAAAGATATCAATGTAAGCGCAAACGCTACATAAATTCAACAACGATGAGAAGGCAACAAGGCTGAAGACTATATAAGCTGCACACTGCACACACTTCAATCTTATTCGCCAATCTCTCATATGTTTCGGACGAAATTGCGTCAACAATTCAGACGCACACATAATACAAATATTCATTTCGTTTTGTTACTTGCCGTTCATTCGATGACCATTTTAATTATGTTTATTTCTGATGTGACAAAAATCAATTTAATCTCTTGAAATGCTTGACTTTTACATATAATATTCGAATAGCTTAACAGCTACTTGCCCTTGTCTTGAAAATTAAGGTTCGAAGTTTTTTGCCTACACCATTGAATTCGTGTGCACATCATCAATATCAAATGGAATGGCTAATTTCTTTGTTTCGAATTTCGAATTTCGAATTCTCAGGAAAAATATTGTTTTCGTAATTTGTTGCACTTGATTTGGATAAGTGGCTTCTTGATCCGACGTATATACAGACAATGTCAGACATCAAGGAGTTTGAATAATCAAAAGCGTTGAGATGATGATCAATGATTTGAATATTATTTAGCATCATATTTTCAAATGAGCGATATCGTTCTGTTGTTGAGCCTCTTCTGCTGGATGATTAAGCTCTTCAATCAAAATTAAAATAAATGTGTGGGAAATTATCTCTTTTTTTTTCCTTTGTTCAATTCAACTGTGACCAATTCGTCTAAATTCAGTTGAAAATTAATCCAGATTAGTGACTAGAAATGAAAAATTTCTATTTCGGAGAAAACGAGATGAAGTGGAGAAGAAATGAAATCATTAAAATGCACATAGCCTCGACTGTCTGGTTGAAAAAACCGTAAAAACCAATGCTATGTTTAGGAAAAATTTTCAGCAAAGAGTTCTCCTTATCATCATATCCAGTGAGTGGAAAGCCTACACGAAAATTATTATTATATGTATTGTGAGTTGATAGTTAGGACAGAGAAAACACTACAAAAATAATTTACAGAAAACAACAATCAAATCAGCAGCAGCAACAACAACAACAACAAGGAAAAAACACTTTAAGAAGCAAATGAAAGGAAAAAGAAGCATTCAAATCTCACGAAAATAAAATAAAAACGCGAATTCAGACTGCGTGCAATGTAACGAGCTATTCTTTTCATTTTATATGGCATTCGGGGATCGTGTAGACAACATCGCTATAATGCAATACGTAAAAAGAACAAAAAAAAAACGAGCGAAGAACGTAGATCGATATGATGCACATTGAACATTTCACGTTCATGCGTTCAATCTGGAATTCGATCTCGATGTAAAATGAATGATTTGGTAATGTAGAGCGCTTTTTTTCTCTTTCTATATACTATATTGTATATCTTTTTCGGTTCGTTGAGGTGAAAAAGTTGAGGCCAATGATTCAAATTTAAATGGTCAGTTGTTAATTTTTTGTGTAAAAAATATATTTTGCATATTATTCTTTATTTGCAACGGATATTTGGTGAAATAATTCATGGCACGTTGGGCATATCATTGTTGAGGTTCCGATTCGTGAAGCTTGTTGCAAATCAAAACAAATGATGTTTTCAACTCTCATCTATGCGAAAAATTAAAACTGATAAAAATGAGCGAAAAGAAATTCGAAAATCTTCTTATTTCTTTGCATTCCGACACCGACAGTAATTGTTTCTTCCGTACATCGGCGCAGAGGTATACGGTATACATAAGTATAGTAAAACAATATCGTTCATCGTACACAATACGAGACTCAAGTTGAATACTTGATTCATTACAAATCACTGTAATATAACAACGAGACGCTTTCGGCCATTTTTCATACTTGTTTCGCTTGCATTTAGTCTAGTATTCTCTCGAAGGTAATTTTTGCTATAAATTTACACCATTTGTAAGACAGTATCTGAGTATCCAAATACCCAAATATCCAATACACCATACACAGGTAATGGTTATGCTCTCATCCATTGTTCAAAGTTTGGAATGTTTTTTAATTTGGGTTTTATTTGTCGATTCAAACATTGCATATTTACTGTACTATAAACTATGCACTATGCACAGGTAATTGGCGTCCATGGTACATTGTACATATACTTGTCGAATATCGAAGAACTGCGGATCAGATATGAGTGAAATGAGCTCACGATTCTATACGAAAGTCATGTATATGTTTTGTTTCGTCGTTGCTATTTTTTCTTTTGTTGGCATTAAAAAGTTTCAAAATGAGATAAAATACACGATGAATGAACAAACGTATGTTCCTTTCGAAAGCGCATAACACAAAAACATCACCAGAAATTATTTTGTAGCACGGTATTGATAAATAGTTAATCGATAAACAATACAATAAAAAACCATATAAAATTCTTTACTTATTGGGCTATACATAGATGTGGGCACGGGTATAGGGCTTTTCTATTCAGAGTACGCTCAACTCATGAAGAATCTTCTTCTGTCTTCTTCGGTTTTTGAACTCAAAATCGATTGTTGCACGTTTCGGAATGCCATTGACTTATAAAAGTTTTCTACAGTTTCATTGTCTGATAAAGCTCAACCAATACACCACTTCAGCCCATCGACATTCAGTCAATTCAATTAGATTTCATTATGTTTGTGCTTAATCAACAATTTTTATGAGCATTTATTATACAAAGTGACACCAAAAATTGTTCGATTTTTTTAATTTTGGCCAAACCCAAGAAAAAACTCTCAAACTTTCAATATAAAATAGCAGCAGAAAAATCATACTTACGGTTGACGGTTTACGGTATACGGTCTATGTTTATTATTTTATAACGAATCAAAATGGTTCCATTGAAATGAATTGAAGCGAAAGGTATTTCTATTTATTCAACGACATTTCTATTTTTCATGTTATGCATCGAATGAGACGAACGTAAAATGAAAATATCTGAAATGAAATCGATCAAATGCATCGCTTTAGCTCAATGTGATAATTGAATGGCAAAACAATTCGAAAAATTCTCGTTTATTTGCTTCATAATTTGGAAACAGTTGAAACACGCACATTATTTGATTAAATTTATTTTTTGATTTTATAATATTTTTAATTTTGCATTTATATCCATTGTTGTAATCCAATGTTCGCACTTTCTTCATTGAAAATGAACTATTTTGCCATTATGTTTGTTTGTTTTGTAATCGAAATGTAATTTTGTTCCGTCTTTTTCTTGATGTTTCAAAACAATTTTTACTTTTCTCGAAGGAAATGAAATGGATTCAATTTCTCGTGATTATTTTTTGCGCATCGAAGGTCGTTGAACTTCCGAATTGTGTATTTATAATGTGTCGTCTCTCTTTCTAGCAAAATAACAAACAGCGAAGCACCGTCTTTCAAACACAAAATTGCACACTGAAACCCATTCAACGAATACAAGCAACCATTGCATGCATTCGAATATATATTCTATGGATTGGATCGCGCGTTAACACATACTTGTAAAAGCGTCACTGTCGGGTTGAGCATCAAAACGCAACGGTTCTCAAAAATGTAATTCGAGAATGGCAAAGCAATGCAAAGCAAACCAATGCATAAACACATTGATGCAGACTGAAAATATACATATAATATTATAAATGTAAAAGAAGCGAAAAAAGCACATATTACAGGCACCGAACGCGACGTATATGCATGTGTGTCACAACAATGCTCTGTTTAAGTATTTAGGAGACAGTCTCTCGGGCACGATGATACAGCCCAATTGCACTTCACATTCAAAGACAAACGTATGAATGCGAACAAATGATGGAATCGAGAGTCGAGAGTCGAGAGTCTCCCATTTGGATTGGAATTGGTCTGAGGTCCGAAGCAGTTAAAATGAAAAAAAGCATCAAACTATTATTGCTAGTGGCCATCGATGTATTCATCGATTTTAAGAGCCCGACCTTTCAAAAGCGATTCGAATAGCCGACGTTGGCGAATTAATTTCAAAACGCTTCCAAGAATTCATTTCGATTGTTGGCGTGCACCAAATACACATCGCAGCTCTAGCTTTTTTCTCATCATACTGTGAAGTGCTTTTTTAGTTTTTGTAGCAACGCAAACAACTTCAATAAATGTGCTTATACATTCCCACGTAGATCCGTTGGATCGGTGCACAGCGCCAACGTTTCAACGAAATGAAATGCTTTACGAGAGGAACAAAGTGAATCCAACGATCAAAGCCGCATTGTAAATGAAATGAAAATACAAAATAAGATTGCATTGGCAGAAAAAAATAAAAAAAAAAATTTTGGTAAAAGTGTCACAACGATATTTTTGGAGGATACGAAATAATATTCGGGTTCATATTGTGATGCAACGCTTCCAACACAAAATATCATACGATGAGCTGGAGCATGGTGCATGCGTATCTATTTTGTTGAGTTTTTATTCCGGAAAGTTCGATTCTCGTTGGTTCTCTTTTGTTGTCTACCTTACGAAACCAAAATTCCAATTTTTGGAACGAAAATCGAATGGAAATTGGCTTTGTTGCAACTAACGCTCATGAATCGTAATCGAATAGAATGATATGTAACCAAGATGCACCAGCAACGAAATTGCACAATTATTTCAAAATGGCGTCAACACGTTGAATTGAATCTTTTTTCTTCTTCTTTTACTTTTGTTCAATACCATTCTTTTGTCGTTCATTCTCTTTGGCTTTGTTTTCGTATCTGATTTTTTGTTTTTCGTTTCATTTTACTCCTTTCTTTCTTTCTCTCTTTCGTTCTTCCTTTCCTCCTTTCTTTCGTTCCTCATTTTTTCTCATGTAAATTTCGTAATGCAAACGAACTCATTGCAAAGTAATTATGACGGGGTTTAAGTCTAAATTGAATTTGGAACATGTGCGTGAATTCCCAATTTCTATAAAACTTCTTACAATAAAGTCGTAAGTAAAGAAGAAAATTCACGTTCTTAGAAAAAATGAAAGAAACAAAAAAATTGTTTCATTTTTATGCAATTTCGATTACTCTGGAACTCCTGCTGAGCAACTGACTTTCGATTACCATGACCCATGATCAAAAATAATAATGTGAAACATGGGGAAGATGGATTTCGATTTTAGTTTTTTCCTTTTTATTTACCATGAAATCCATGCGAATGCAATTATGGCTTCGTTTCGCACTTTCATTTTTCGCTTCAATCTAGTTCTGAATGAAGCCCATTACTCAACATTCAGTTTATGTGTAACTACTTTTATGCTTTGCTCAAATTAAGATAGAGAATTTGCTAATAGAGTTTTTTCTTTATCGTTGAATCATTGAAAGCTTTTCATCAAATGGCAGAATTGTAAAAAACTATGAAGTGATTGAATGATAAAGAGAAAAAAGCAACTGAATTGCAAACATTATTTTGTTGAGTGAACGGCGTACGGAGAATGGTTGGTGCAGCTAAAAAATGTGTAATTAAATATGGACAAAATAGTCAGCGTTTATTTTGAGGAGAAAATAAAACCTAAATGAGACGACTTCCAAATCAAATAGAAATGGAGCAGGCAATAGAAAAGTGTGTATTCTAACTTTTTTTTAATTTTTTCATTGGTATTCTTGGCATGAAGCCCGGTTGTTTCGGAATTGTGGTTTTTTTCTGTTAAAATACAAAAATTCCCTAATTGAATTGCGCATGATCAATAATATCCAATTATTATATCAGGAATGAAACTTTTTTTCTCATTTCCGTTAAATTTCACTTATTGATTAACTTTTACTCCTCCCAAAAACAGCCTAAAATTTCCAGTCACTGGCGACCTAGTCGCCAGTCGGCGTATAATAATTATTACAAAAAAATGCCAACATTAAGCGAGAAATTGAAACGGAATTACGAAATTACGAAATTACGATCTGCTGATTGAAGCTGGCCGAAAAACTTGTTCCAATCAGTAAATAAATGACATCGGGTTTCATTGCAATATTGTTAGCATCATTATACAATTTTTGTGAGTGCACGTCTTGATATTAAGTTTCAAAAGAAGAAAAATCAATTTTTTATCACACACACACACCCGTTTATAATGGCACAGATTTTATTCTTTTTTATTTAAAAAAATTATTTTTTTTTTGTTCATTTTTCTAATCGGTAGATGAATTATTGAGCGAGTGATTGAAGTATCGATCAATTATTTATTTATTATAAGTGCATAAAAACACGTTTTATGAATAACAACTTTGAACAACAAAGATTCACTCGTTGACTTTTTGTTCATGATATCGCTTAATTCCCTGTTTTTCTTTTTCTCTCTCTCTCTCTCTCTGAAATTAAATTAAACTTTGTTTTCTGGTATTTCGGTTTGTGATGTTATCAAGCAACAGCAGGCGTTTCTGATATGATTCCAACGCAACAGCTCAAACAAAACTAATTCGCATATCGAAATTTCAACAAAATCCATGGCTATTGGTTGATGTTTTTCATTCAAACGCGATATCACCGAATCGTTCAGTTGTTTGTATTGCAATGCAATTCCATCGCTCCGACACGACAAACCTACAAATACACACACGCTTATTTCTGCAAAAACACAAACAAAATGCAACGAATTTCACTTTTTTGACTCGAATCGGCACACAATATTTCATGCGCTTATAACCAACAAATAACCAACAAACACAAATACGAACACGAATTCGCATAACGGACGAGATTCCGAACGCACAAGCAGCAGCAGCAGCAACAACAACAAAAGAATAAAATAAAAATTACATGACGGTCGTATCTTCCACTGAATACTGAAGATAGCGATTTCTTAGCAAATTTATCGTGGTGCAATTTATTTGCGTCGCCCGTCATTACTGCCAACGTGTCTGTTCCATCCGAAAAAAAAAATTCATGTCTATTATCCAGCACCGTCTCTTTCGTTTCATTCATTTGACAATAATAATTCAAAAACCACAAAAACAAACACAAATGATGGATGAACAATAAATTGAATAAAAATTGAACCAAAATCGATGAGCAACCGCTGCATTTGTCGACGTTGAATTTCAATTTTCCAAAATGTGTTCACAAACTGATGAAATTAGTTTGTAACACGATGAAAAAATGGTTATTCTCATGACGGCATTCGCACAACACACAAAAAATCAATTTATCAAAAGCGCACGAGATGAGTCTACAATGGAAATTGTTGTTGATGTCGGTTCCAACGCGAGCTCACAATCTCATTTCGAATATGCATAAAAAGGACGGTTCAATCTTATGATAGTATTGTGTGCGGTGTTAAGCGCATTCAGACCGCATCATTGCATGGGCCTTGTTCAACATTTGTTGCCTTGGTATAGGTGGACAAACATCATGTAAGGAGCAATGGTAATTGGACATACAATCAAAGTTGTACAACCATGAAAAATTACATGCAAATTATTTATTATTTCGTTCAAGTCCATTGCTTAATGCGAAACAGAACCAATACATTCATTCATTCATTGGATGCCAGCCATCAACTTGAACATCATGTGGGTTTTTGTTCGGATGCGTTTCAACCGCATGCACAATACATTGAACTGTGTCCGATGCCCGACTATCGACTATGGATTAATATTGTAATATATGTACAATGTACAACAATCGATGTCTATATATTTGGTTGGCTCCTTCCATAATCACTATATTTATTTTCGTACTCTAATTCATTTATATCTGAATGAGCGTAAATATTGACCATTTTTGGAAGATTTCAGGGATTGTGTGTCAAAGGAGAGCTTTCAGCGAGGCGTCTCTATGTAAAAGACGAAATGCAATCTGCACAGTCCGTTGACCTGTGTTTATGCCTTTTTGTTTGAATTCGAACCCGATTCATGTGTATTTCGCAACTCCTGGCAGACAATATACAAACCATTTCAACCGTCAGCGCTATCTTATAGCGTTTCGGGTAAACTTATTGAAAAAAAAAACGGTTAAAAAATAATATTGAATTGTATAACATTCGCATTTATTTATTTATTTATTGATTTCAATAATACATGTATATTGTTAATAAATAAATCCCATTTGAGTACCCAATTCCGGGACAAAAATCTAATAGATTGACATATTCGTAAAGAGATTCAAACTCCTCTTTTATGCTACGAATGGCTTAAGGCTATTTATGCGGCATGTAAATTTCTCTAGTTTGTGCAATCAAACCTGATTCAATAACCGATTTTGTTTCTAAAAATATAATAACAAATTGTAAAACTTGAGGATAGTTAGAATTTCTTGGCTTAAGATGTAGTGCATCTATTGTCTTTTGATTTTTTCTTTTTATCTGATACACCGTTGGATCGTCGAATGCCCTGTATGGGCATATATGGTGGAATTGGATTTAAATTTTGATCGGGTGTCGTATATTTGAGATGGGCCGGCAAAAAATTTTGTGCATCATTCGATGGATTTGTAATCGGTTGATTGGTTGTGTTCTGGCCGGCATTTGGAAAAGTTGGATCTACTGTTGTTGCTATCATATCTAATCCATCGATGGAATTGGCTGATCTAAAAATGAAATAAATTTTATCAATGAAAAAGGCTAAGGATTTTTCATTCGAAATTTAATTTAAATCGTTTTACTTTTTGATGTGGTGCTTGCTTGGCCTTGGTGGCGATGCATTGTAATTTGAATCAGTCATTTGTGTTGTTCTCAACGAATCAATCGGATTCGAATAGTTTTCCTCATTTTGAAATAATGAATCTCTCGAGGCGCTACTGCTTTGTTTGCTATGCAAGTATTCGCCGCTCTGATATAAATGCTTTGCATTTTCCCGAGCCGTAACCAAATCAATTGGATCCGAATAAGAATCGTGTTCAATGTCATTTGAATCGGAATGACTGCGCGAATGAGATATTTGAGATGATTCCATGATTGATGCAGCCTCTGCTTCTTGATGCATACGTTCTTGCTGTAATTGCTGTTTTCGAGCCCGTGCACGTTCCTTTGCTCGTCTTGCTTTTGCTTTTTCCTAAAACAATATGCATATTTTGGTTAAAGATTATTTCATATGATTATCATTAATATTTACTCAATATAAACTGTATTCTGAACTCACTCGTTCTTGTAACATTTTTGCGAGTTCCTTATCTTGAGCTTCAATGGCAACCAAACGATCTTTTTCCTCTATTGACATAGTTTGTCGCTCTTCTTCTTCTTGTAACTTTCGGGCAAGTTCCTCATCTTTTTCCTGTTGCGTTAAACGTCGATCAATTTCCAAAATTTCTTCAGGCGGTACCCCAAGCTCCTGCATTTGCCGAATACGATCTGAACATGTTGGTCCAGCGGCTGCTCCTTCTTCCTCATATACCAAAATGTCATCCATTGAATCGATTCGATTAATATTTGGTGTATTACTATTGAAAACACGTTCACTTGATTGTGTTGGATCAACTCCACCTACAGCCAAACTGTCACATTCATCTTTTAATTCTCTGGAATTACGATTTCCCATTAGCATATCAAAGGAATCAGTGGTAAGCATTTGAAGTCCCCGACTTGAATCCCTTGACTTTGGCGGCAAAGCTGGAGCCGGTTTACTTAAAAATTTTGATGGAGATGTTGATTGTTTCACTGGTTTTGGGGGTAAGGCCATAACTGGTGTCGGAAAATTGTAATCATTTTGTGCATTATATGGCTGTGGATTTGTTTTTTTCTCGGGTGTGTGTGAATGTAAATTAATGTGCTCATAATGATGATTATCGGAATCATCAGATGGTGAATGCAACGGCGATGGATAATTTTGATTATTATGTGCAATCACTTGAGTATATTGCGTAGCATGATGATTTGCCAAACGTTTTTGACTATCTTTTGGCACATTCAATTCCAATGACACATAATTCAAGTGCGGCGAATCTTTAGTATGAGTTTGTGAACCGGTAACGTACGATGGATTTGTGACCATTTCATTTTCAATGAAAGATTTTCGTTGGCCATGGCCATTGTATTTAATGTGAACATTTTTTGGCGGAATTGGTAATTCATTTACAGTTGTCGACTCTGCTAGATGTGGGATGGATTTTGGGCGAGCTGAAGGTGTTGATGAAACATATAATTCGTCATGTAACTTCCGAGCTAAGTATTCATTTTGTTCAATATTGCGACGCATTTCCAATTCCTGTTCGCGCCGTAAATTTTCTGCCAATGTCTGTGCGACCAAAGCATCTGCTTCGGCTTGGGCCTGTGTCATCTCATGATAACGGGCTGTCTGTTGATCGGCCACTTCTTTTTCTTTTATTTGTTCGGAAAGGGCTGTTGGAAAATCTTGTCGAACCACTTGATTTCGAAAGCGGTTACCGCGATAATGTTCGTTTACTAAATTAAATGAAAAAAAAACCAAATCAACACAAAATAAATAAAAATAATAAACCATCGATGTTGTTATAGAAACCGCCAGAGAGACAGTAAAATGCAAAATAAATAAATTAAGAGAGAAAGAGAGAGAGAGATTACTTACTCTCTTGTGATTGTAGTTGTTGGGCCAAAGCATTGTCTTCTCGTACAACCCATTCCCGACAAACTGTTTTGGAATGTAAAAAGTTAAAAAATGATGAATAATTGCATTGCATTTAATTCAAGGTAAATATTTGCAGAAAAATTCAACCAAACTGGTTTCTCTGCTGAATTCAAAAATAAAAATAAAGCATTGTAAAAAGAAACAAAAAACGATTTATTGTCATTGAACTCGATTCCGAACAGAACCTTAGCAAACGAAATAAAATTTCTTTCGTTTTTACATTTTTTCTTGGCTACAAAAATAACATTCAACATTATTTTCGATTCGTTCTGCAGTTCTATTCATGCAAAGAAAGCAAAACGAACCGAGTTCGAGCTCCGAAGCTCCGGAAATGATTTTTTTTTCCTTTTTCTTTTCATCATTTTATCAGTTTGTTTGCTGCCTTGTGTTACTATTTCAAATAGTACATACTACATTTATTTAAATCGTTCGCCGATTCTTAAATTGTTAAAATGTTGATCCGATCCCTTACTTCTTTTACTTTGCTTAGCGTTCTCACGACATGTATTTATGTCCAAATTTGATATCAAAAAATGAATTAAAAAAGTTTTTCAACTCAAATAATAATAAGAATAATGAAGACGAGCACACTCGAGCTCACACATTGCTAAATGAGTCATAACATTTCATTGGATGGACAATGGACTGCCGATTAGGTTATGCGGACAGTCTACCGAAGTAGTAATTTCTGTTTAAAATAACAATAAACGTTTCGTTTGCATTTTCGATTCTTTTATTATTATTTTGTTTTCGATTCTCGTCAGGAATCTGTTTTAAATGCACAATGCACATCAACAAAGTACTATTTACGATGGCCAGTGATGCATCCTATGCATTAGATCTTGTCGAAAAAAGAACACAAAACTCAGAATTAAGCGAAATGAACAAAAAAAGAACGATAAAACGTAAGAGAAATACAAAATAGACTCACAATGGAATGTCGTTGCTGCCGTTGTTTTTGTGTAGTCAACGCCATTCGCTATTCGTTATTGTGTATTTGCTGTGCACATACTAATAAATAAGCATGCAGTTTCAATGAATATGAGTTCGCTCTTACTTGCTCGCCTAGTTCAGAATATTATTTTACGCTGATGAAAAATGAAACATTTTTTAAATTCTTTTCCTATTTCAGTATTGGGCTCATAGCTTAACCAGCGTTGAGAATGTTTATTTCATCATAAATGTAACGTGCACACAACAATTCTGAATTGTAAATGGCGCACAAATAATGATTACAATCGCTGTTGTTGTTGTTGTTGTTGCTCTTGTTTTAATATAATATTAATAAATTCATTTACTTTCGCTCATTTTTGTATTCACTTTCAGACAGCGCATTGCGTAGTTTGTAATGCCATTTCATACAGTTGGTGTATTATTATCGTTTATTTCATATGTCTTGAAATGAGTTTTTATGGAAATGAAGAATGGAAAATCTGATATTTTGCGAATCGAAACTTGAGCAATTGACTTTAGATTCATTTTAGAGCAATTTTATTAGCTATTGCTTTGTTGATTTTTTTTTGCGTTGAGAAATCGTTTGATATGCGATAAATTCTATTTTTTGCTTATTCCAAAAGAAATAATATGGCAGTCTGATGACGTGCCTTTCAGCCTCTCATGCAAGCAAAATACGAGAACAGAATAGCAATATTCAAAATAATAGCAAGCTGCATGTTAATCGCATTTCCATTATTATGAATACCGGTCGAACAAGTGCACAACACGATTCAATCAATGATGATTATTTGTATCGTATATAATTTCTTGACATTATTCACTGGCTCGACTTCAGGTCTGTATTTTATACTGAACGAAGAAGTTATTGTTCGGTCTAACGCACAATGATTTGTTCGTCTTGGATTTATTTCTTCCATGCGCAGTTGAAATGAACTAGAAAATTGAACTGCATGGGTTTGAAAGTCCGTAAAGATAGAAATTCGTGTATACAATTTCCGATTTCTGATGAAAGAAATCAAATCGATTGCTATACAATTTATTCACATTATGGTCGAGACAACAATATCCAAAATGAAAGTCTGTTCGCTGCTCGCTGATTGCGAATGATGAAAAAGTCCCGCCTTTCTCATTCAGTTGATATTTTATAATTATTATTATTTTCAGTGTGGTGTCGTTGCTTCAGAGATTGGCGGCACTTTTTTCGATGACATCTTAACATGATTGCGTTATCGACAGGTTTTTCGTTGCCATTTTTGTCCGAAGAAAAGTGAAACACATGAAATATATAAACCTGATTGAAAAAAAAATCCATTGATCATTTCCAGGTTTTTCTTCGTTCAATTCGTGGAGATTTTCGTTAACGAATGGAAAAGAAACGTTGTTTCGTTCGTTCTATTGCGGCACCATTCTCTCCATAACAATTGAATTTACTACAATGATTATTGCCAGCCTATTTTCGTACAATACAGCGAACGAAATGACTTTTATGAAATTTGATCATTGATTTAAAAAAAAAAAAAGAAAAAATGGCAAATATAATAATTAGCAATATTTATTAAAATTGTTGTATTTGGCATGTTTGCTTTAAGCCTATGTGCTACTGCGTTGAACTTTCAATATGAATGAAATTATTTTTTCTTGAACCATGGAATATGGTTCAACGCTTTTGCGGGTTCATTTTGTTTTTCTAAAAAATCACATGTAAATCACGGTCCGGTTTATCTTTTCAATTTAATTTTTTGAACTTAAAATAATGGATTCGTGAACATCGTCGAGTCACACATTTCTGTACGATACAAAAGCAAAAAAAAAACAAACAAACAACTCAAACACAGGGAAAAGAAGAAAAAAAGGGGCACTGAATCGAAATGCTAAAGTTCTCAAACAAAGCAACAGCATTGATAGCTGTGAGTAATAGTAATGAGTGATGAGTATAGCAATATATTAACAAACAAACAAACAACAGTGTTGCTATTTGCTTGTGCATCATTATTATTTATTCGAGTTGGATTGCTTTATTATTACTTGTTCCACTAACCTTCATTAACACGGCCCGTTTTCGGAAAAGCTGGCTCATTCAATTCTGTCATTTTCAAATTATTTTCTCCAAAAGTAATTTTTTTTTTTCATAAATCGAAAACTGAAATATAAAATCCCATAGAGACACACATCAAGTATACATCCAATATGAATCCGAGTGCTCTGTCAATCCAAACATTCCAGAGTAAAAATTTCTTTCAAACACCAATCTTGAGGTAGAAACCTATGATGGCTCACTGAACATTTATTTAAAATAAATTTTGTGCGCAGTTTAGAGTTCGCACATTTATAAAATAAATTTTTCTCAAATGGAAATAAACTGGAACATTAAATTTGCTTCTCAATGAATGAATTCTTTGAATTTCTTGCTCTTTGAATTTTGATTGTCATTTGATGCAGGTCAAAAAGAGCTCCTAGCATACGTTCACACACTTTATTCAATTGAAAACGACAACCAACTGAAACCAACTGAAAAACTAATGAAGTTAATATGAGAGACAAACGAACGAATGAACACGAATTACTGTCTTAAAGCATTGTTTTGATGTCGTACATACTATACACATTACACATTCATAGTATTTGGCCGCATGTGTATTTGTAAATGACTATATAAAGCATATTTTGACATTTGATTCCGTCGTTCATGGATTGGCTGTATGCAACACTAAAAATTTATCGGCCAGAATAAAAGAGTATTTGGTGGGTTTTAAGGGAACTTTGAAAGGTTTTGGTTGTCAAGAGTTCAACAGGTTTTGAAAATTATTCAAATTATTTTGCTATTGATACCTGTTGATTTTATTTTTGTCAAACAAAGAAAACTTTTCCGGCTGTTGTGACACTGATTGCTGTGTAAACCGATTAGTGTGAAAACAGCCAGAAAATTTTTCCTTGTTAATAATAATGTTTTTCAATGCCAAATCATACATTCTTAAGAACTAAGCACTAGCTAAGAATAAAAAAAAACTGAAGCTCATTTGATTACCGTTTTTAGGTTTCAAGACTAACCGAAACATTTTAACGTGATTCGTTTGATTCTGGTTGTGATTTTTTATTGTTTATTTACTACGCAAATTTTCAATATGTTTAAATGCATTAATCAAAAGATGTCTTCGTATTGCTTTGTATCCAACATCCAATGAAAACGTCTAATTTTCCTAATCTTATTCAATAAATATGATTTACGTCTGGAGTCCAGTCTGGATCTTAAGTACTAACGCTATTTTACTCTAAATTCCGTCAGACCCAATATTGATTTCTTCTCAACAGAGGATTTGTGTGTTGTTGACGTTGTAATGTTGGCTGCATAATTGACGAATAATTTACTTCATTTCCCACATCACACGATGAGCTCCATTCGTCCGGCTCTTCGCCATATCCATAGCATGGCATATGATGCAGTTGCTGGGATCCGTCTATATTATTTAAATCCATCATTTCATCGGATTCGGAGTCGTCGACATTGTTAATCGGTGTAACTTTGCAATGTGGTATGCTGCTGAGTACGGGCAATGATGCGGTTACCGAATCTTCTCCATCCGATGGTGAATACAGACGATTATTATTAATCAAAAAATCTGGTGGTCGTGGCAATGGTGGTGGATAATCTTTATCAATATTGTTCTTGTTTGCTTTGGCATTTGAATGGCATCGAATAAAAACAATTAAAATCAGAACAAGAGCTATCATTGCCGCTAAAGTTGCGATAATAAATAAATAATTTACGGGCCAGGAAGATTCGTAAGTAATATCCACATCATTTTTGTCATTCAACTGAAATTTGAGCTTATGGATTTCAATCGATACAAATGCTTGACCTGGCTGAAAAGTTTTCACAGACAGAACATATTCGAAGAAATCATTAATGGACACAACGTCGTCGGGTAACTTTCGAGCAATGAAATAAATGACACCACTGTTCAGTTCCTTGTATGTAAATGATGTGATATCCTTGTCATTAAGATGCTCTGAGTCGCCAGTATTTCGGATGATTTTCTTTATTTTGCCATGATCTGGTTTTCGTGTTATAATGATTTTCGGGTTTAAGCGATTCAGTTTTATTTGATTTGGATTGTCGTCCAGGAAGGAGGTTGTTAAACGAATTTTGTCTTCTGAGGCAATTGAAATGCCATTAATTTTAATTAATGGCTCGACAATAATTTTCACTTCGACATTTTCCAATAGCCCTTGACTCGTCTCTGGAACATAAATGGATAGCTATCGCATAAAAGAGATAAAAAAAATGGTGAGCTTAGGCATGAAATAAAATTTGAGAAAAATTCAATATTCAAAATGGTATCGCCCATAAATGTATACCTTGAAATTATCACTTGACTTCGACATATCCGTTTGGAAATAAATAATTTTTTTGTCAACAAGTTGATTGTATCTGAATCGGCTGGTTTGTCGATTATCACACAATAAAACTCCATACTTGGGCGCATCAGTTACATTGTAAACTAATCGATTATGATCTGCATTTGTATCGACAGCAAAATGTGTTGTTCGTATATGCGTTGAATTGGCACCCTGCTGCACATAAACTAAATCTCTTTCATTGCCCGGGCCAACGGTAACTGGAATCACTTTCAAATTGAATATTTCAAAAGCTGGCGTAAATTTTCCGTCCGATACTTTGAAATAAAATGTAGTTGGCTGCGGTAAATGATTATGTGCATAAAGTATTCGATTTTCATTGATATCCAACTGTGAAAATCGATTACCATACGTCATGATGTCTTGTGCAATTCCTTCGTCGGATATTTTCATTAAAATACCAATCGTTGGTCCGCTTATTATATCATAGATTATATCGGCTGGACCAGTATCAGCATCTTCAGTAAATAGTTCTTTTTTTGTTATCGTACGATTTTCACCTTCAATTACAGTCATATGTGGTGATTGTGTTACCAAATAGAATTCATGATCGTTGATTGGATTTATAATCACTGGAATTGTTAAGTTGCACAAAAAAATATTTCCTTGTTGTAGATAAACCGATAATCGTATTTTGTCCTCAACGGTATCAGAATGATCATGGAAATAATAGATTTTCTCCGAAACAAATTCATCAAGCGATGCTCTTGTTAAATTCCGTTTTCCATCGGTATGAGCGATCAGACCGTGTGTCGGCTGATAAATGTCAATATAAAGTTCAGGTGTTTGTATTCCGGCTCGAGTTACTAAATATTCCAAAACTTTTGATAGATCCAATTTGATAGACGCACTTTCGCCTTCGTCCAAATTCAATCGATTTACTGGCAAGAACCTAACCAAGCCGCCAGACGATACGGAAATTTCAATGTTAAATATTTGATCGATTAAACTATTCGCTAATTTTGATTTGACATCAAAGAAAAATGAATCATTTGATTTCAGTTCAACGGTTGCATGAGTGTGTTCATAAACAATTCTTCCTTCGTTTAAATCGTGCTGTGTAAATTCCGTTATTTCATGCAACGTTCCATTCTCTTGATGTTCATAAACAATTCGGCCAAACTGAGGCAAAATTGTAACGTCATAAACAACATCTCGCAGCTCATCCGAACATCGATACTTCAGCTGATCGGGAAGAATTTGTTTGCGAGTTAATGGGAAAACATGCAAAACCTCATTTCTTATTGCTTCCAAATTAACTGGATTCGTTGTAATGTAAAGTGTTTGATCGGCGCTGTTGTGATCACCGTCGGTGACATAAAAATCAATTTGTCCATTCAATTTATTTGAAATGTGATGAAAATAAATTCGATTTTCATTAATATCTTGCTGTGTAAAATTCATCAACGGTGTACTGAATATATCATCTTGATGTACAACTGTTCCGCCGATTACATTTATCAACATAAATTGTATGCGATCAGAGGTGGTATCATAATCTTGAGCCACTGAAATACGAGAGAATAGATTTATTTCATAGAATCCAATTAAAAATCATAATGAATAATAGCAGCCAATGCTTGCGACTCACTCAAATCGCTGGGCTTGATTGGAGAACTACCGCCAACCCACATTTGCAGTCCGGTATTAGTTATCACCTGTGGTTTTTCATCATTCACCTGAATGATTGTAATGTAAAAATCAAATGGAACGCTTTCTTTGTTTCTTGCTACGGCAACCAATCGCACTATATCGGTGGAGTTTTCACTGCCATCATGAACATAGTAAATATTTCCAGACTCCAGTTGCTTGTGGGTGAATCGATTAACTTTCGACGTTTCAGATTTAATGTCGCCGAAATTTGGCTGTTGAAGAATGCGATATTCAAGGATTTTTCCACGATAATAATCTGAGTATGGCACCATATCCATTGGCTCCAGTTTCAATGCTTTTCCTACGATAAAAAATGAAATGGATCAGAAACAATCACCACAAGAAATATTATCGTATCATTCGAATCGACAACCGACCTTCTTCAACCGAAATATTTCGAGTTTGAATATATAAATTTTCTGGTATAATAACAATTTTCAGCGTCAATCCTCTCAACCATGTTATTCCATTGGTGACATCAAATACAAAATGATCGACCGACTGATTCACTCCAGCTTGGATGTAGAACATTTTTTCCGAATTGATCGTTGATTGATCAAAAACTTTGCAATTATACTCATCATCTGATGTTATCGATTGAATTTCAAGGTATCCATGTTGTGGAGATGTTGTTACCAAGTACGTTATATCACCAGGTGATATGTTTGGATGAACAATCTGTGAAAAAAAAATCAATTAATTTCCATTGAAATATTTATATTTTAAATGAATTCAGCTCACCTCAAGAATATCCCGTGAAATCATAACGCTGGTCGACTCTTCAACATAAAGTGTTTTGTTCCGACGAATTTGTAAAAGATCCCAGTACGCTGGTGGATAAATTCGTATCAGAACTTCACCTTCTGCTGATATACCTTTGGCTGTCACCCGATACCTTTATAGTTAAATAAATGCAGATTAAATTTAAAATCCAATATTTCCGTTAGATATCAAAAATATACCTAATTTTATCCATTGATGCCACCTCAGTATTCCAATAAACCAATCTCTCTCTAATCACATCGGTTTGTGTGAAATTATTGGCAGATATTGTATTGGTACTGTTGTTGGCTTTATTCGTTAAGGCAGTTCCATTAAACTTTCGTCGCAATAGCTTCAATATACCATAAGTTGGTCCTTCGAGAACCGTATACTCGACTTCATCCGGATTTATATTTAAATTTGTCTCAATCGCCATATCAGCCAATTTAATAAGAATATATTTGCTCTCCTGTACTACTGTGGCATTTTTTTCTGTTATATTTATAAAAGGTTCTGATGCAACGATATTCAATTGACTTTGCACTTGAAATTTTCCGTCTGTAACGATGAACGAAATGTTATTCGAATCAGCTGTATTTAAATGTCGCAAAAGTATTTTTCCTTGATCAATGTCGTCCTGTGTGAATTCAGTCAAAGCCCGACCAGCACCAGCGTTACAAAATTCAACAGAAGTTGAATTAAATTTCGAATAAAGAATGTCACTTGTATTCGTATTCACATCCGGATCGATAAAACGTAAATCATTTGAGCTCACAATTTTACTTTTGTTTCGAACGACATGGAATTTCTTCTCATCTGAACGGTGTGGTGTGTTATCGTTAACCAGCGAAATATCCACGAGCACCTCGCAAACATATTGAAAATCTTTATTCAAATCGGATATAACCAGAAAATGCATGGAATCGGTAGTGGTCTCTGAATCATCATGACAATAATAAATGTCGCCCAGATACAATTTTTCTAAAGAAAACGAATCGATCTGAGAGATTTTCATTGTTTCACTATTTACATTACACAAAACACCATTTCGGGGCGGTATTGCCAATTTCAACATTAGAAAATTGAATTTGTTGAATAAAACTTCAAACTGTTTTCGGCTTAATTGAGCGCGATCGCCTTCTTTGACATGAATGAGCTCTCGCGTTTGGTAAGAAAGCATTTTGGAAAGTTCTTCTGGTGGATTGTAAACAATTTTAATGGTGCCAAAGATGTCTTCACATTCCGGTACGGAAACCATAAATTCAAAGATGTCTATGAAACTTGAGTAACACGTTTGATATGTCCGATAACGGATCAAATGTTTTTCAATGTCCTGCTGAGTAAAGGAATCTCCTTCTTTCGCATATTCTGGATAGCCATTTACGTAGATTAATCCATACTTTGGAGGTGTGATCACTGTGTAAATGATATTTCGTGGAAAAGTTGGTAATGGCGTTGTTTGATGGAATAAATTCGAATTGCTGATGATTTTCTCTTTGGTTCCATTTATTCGGAGCGAATTCTGTGTATTAATTCCAATCTTTAATTTGGTGAATGTTAAACGGAAATCATATTTATTGCTCTTTATTGGCCCAAACGACACTGTAAACTTGAAATCATCATGAACTGGAAAATCGATATTGTGAATGTATCGTACTTGACCCAAATTGATTTGATTGCTTGTAAATGAATCAACATTTATCCATGACGAATCCACGACCCTCAATTTTTGAATATTACCGAACTGTGGTTGTTTCACTATTGTGAATTTCACATCAATGTTGTCATCTTCAGAATTTGAAACAAACGATAAATTCGATGGCGTAATCAATGCCGATGATTTATGTATAAGCACAAGACCCGTATTATTGATCATTCTAAGCTGAAGTGGCAGTACTGAAACGGGCAAATAGACCTTATCACTGGTTTCCATTCCATCCGATACTTGAATCGGTAAATCAAACGATTTATCATCGGCAGTTTGGCTATTTATCGAATATGCAACAATACCCTTGTTGATTTCTTCTTGTGTGAATGTAATTGATCGTTTGCCAGCTACTTCGATTACACCTTGATGCACTAATGGATCCGAATCCGTTAATGGAACAACTGAATATAACAGTGAATCAGGCAAACTATCAGGATCAGTGGCAGTTAGTAAATCTGATGTTATAATTTTTGGAATCCCTTGAGTTAATCGTAAAACTTTATTGGCATTCAGACGAAGACTTGGAGCATCATTGACCGGTGTTATATTTGCATGCAATACAAATCGATGTTTTCCGTGTAAAATATCTGGTAAAGAATCTCGATTTGCCGTAATCAACTGAAGATCAATTGTCATATGATCGTTTGGCTGCTCATCACCATTATGAACATATTTTACTTTATCCGTACTTAGTTCAATCAATGAGAAGACTTTACTCGTTATCGAACTATTTGAGCTGCCTCCGACTTCGGGACTTATCAAGATTTTTCCATGTTTTGGTTGTGAAACGATGTGAAAAACCACACCAGCTTCCATTATACCGAGTTTGGCATAATCGATCAAAACATCAATGGCAGACGTTGTTAAAAAAACACTATCACCTTCGAGTAACTGAAGTGGATTTATCGAAAGGAGTTCCACCTCTTGTGGCAAATCAGACCGAGTGAATATTTTATAATGATCATTATAATCGGCTTTGATACAATACGCTTGTTCACAATAGCAAATGAATTCATCATGTTCATATTGTTGACATGAACCGCTTAAAATACATGGATCTTTTTCAATGCATGGATATTTCCAAATACAATCTACTTCGACTGCATGAGTCACTTTCATATGAGGAAAACCAACCGAATGTTTGTCGACCATTAGATTTTGAATGCATCCACTGAAACTTTGAGCTTTGAGACCTTTTTGACTTGCTCGACGTTGCCGCAAATTACTCAAACCTCCGATATAATATTCCTCACCAATCTCCAGAACACTGCTACTGCCGCTTGCAAATGTAGCGCTATGAATCGCCTCATCTACAACCAACTAAATGAGAAGAGCTTTTATGAATTAGGGATTTTATAAAATTACTGAACACTAAATATACCTCCACTATGAATGGGCTATAAGCAACCGAAACATTATGCCATTTTCCGTCAGTAATATTTTTATCCGAAACTAATTCAACTGCATTCGATCCTTTGCCAACCAAAAATCTCACTTTTGAATTAACAATTTCCAAGGCGATGAAATCTGCTGCACTATTATAAAGCACCACACCGGAATTTTCGACAGTTTTCAACTCCAAATTCCAGCTGTTTTTCCAACCGAAAAAGAATTAACAAGATGATTAATTAAATTTGATATACGATCCTTAAAAGAGACAAGTTATTCAATATGAATTATGGTTAAGAGCCGCTTCATATACCTCTCTCCCGTTTGAACGGCTGGCTTCGCCAACATAACAAATGAATCATCACGTACAAAACTGATGCCTTGTTTTTGATCTGCATCGAATTCTGAGCTGCATGTCCACAGTACGTGCATGCTCGATACATGTGATGAACGCTCTTTGGCACGTTTAAGAACATTTATGTTGTTATAAAAAATCTGTAAAGTAAATGACAATGAACGACGATCTTCAACTCGACTAACAGTAAACCAAAGGGAAAATTTATAGCTTGTGTTGCTCGCACAATGTCATGGCTACGGACATTTCAACTAATTATTATTAAACATACAAAGCAATCTAAAAATAACGAAAAAGTATGAAAAATAACGTCACTACTGCACACTGGGTATGAGAAAAAAAAACAACAAATAAACAGTTACGAAATGACAATCGTCATACTACTGAGAGGCATTGTGCTAAGAATAAACCGCAACCAGAGAAAAAAATAGGGAAAAAAACAAAGAACACAAAGCAACACATAGAAATTATCGCCGAACTTACATCGCTCATGCACCCACGAAAATTATCCACTGAATTTAAATATGTTTCGCTGAAATCTCCTAATCCTCCGAAAAATACACCAAAATGAACATTCAATTCACCAGTTTGCGGCGGTAAAACTTTCCTATATAATGAAAAAAGAAAATCCAATTTAAATCATTTTACAATTATAAATTTTGGGATTGAGCCATTGCTCACAGCTAACCTAATGATCGGTTCATCGATTTGAATTGTGACATTTGTGTCGTATCGTTGAAATGAAATATCATGCCATTGAAGATCATTAACGACTAACGGCGACCATACCTATTGTCACATGAAAAAGAAATTCTTGTAATTATTGAATCCCGAAAGCGATCCCTATTTTGACAGTTCATGATTTGCAGTTACCTCTGTAAAATGTTCATTGATTTTCAGATTCAATTTTACCCGGCCATCGTCAATGCTGAGTAGACAATAATCCGTACGACCGGCTGCCAGGAATAATATCCCATTTGTTTGACGAGTTCGAAAGCGCATTCGAAGATTTGTGGATAATTTTGCTTCTTGCAGTGGCATTGCGACATGACTGTCGCCAAAGAATGATACTGTAAACGTTTGACGAGATTAAAAATATTTTCGATCTCAATTCAAGCAAAGCATGAGATGTTTGGGTATTTTTACTTACTTTTTGCGGTTCCGACTGATGTTATGGAACAAATCCATAAAATTGTTAAAAAATAATCCATAGTCGTTGGTCTATTGCCAGTTGTCACTTCATTATTCTTAATTTTATTATTGTTTTTGAAAACGTTTCTCTTTTCGTTTTTTTTTCTCTCTCGAATTTCACCGCTGAAACAAAACTCAAATGTGAGTATCAGTCAGTACCATCATTTCTATTAATTTTTAAATATAAATCGAAGATAAATTCAATTAAAACTGATACAAATGGACTGAATATCGAAACTGAAACGGCCTGTCGTTTAGTTATTGATGAATTAAAGGAAAACAGAATATATTAAGTGATCCACAGAGCGAAACAACAACGATCTAAAACAACATGTGTTCAAATGTGTTTGACAGCATTCGAACTAGATCGGTTCGTATGTTGTAATTTGATTCCAACTATCCAAAACTAACAAAATGTATTTGTTTCGTTGAAATTGCTCAAATTCCAGTAGCAGTCTCACAGAGCTCACCCAAAAAAGTAGATTTAATTTGCATTTTGAATGCCAATTTATTTACTATTCAAATTCAAATTGAAATCGAACGTCAAAAAAATCAAATGCTCAATTAATTTTATTGTACGTATGTGCGCACGATTCTTGTTTCCCGCGTGGTAGTGGATAGCAAAGTAGATACCACACATAAATATATGATTCGTTTTCTTTCGTCAATGGAGCAATAAAACGTTGAGCGATCCGGGAATAGACATGGTTTACTTTCATCCACGTTACTAAACATAATTATCTCCTTGTTTTTCTTTTCGTCGCTGTTATTTTAATTTTCATTTGCTGAGTTCCTGTATTTTATGCTTATTTTCATTTGAAGTGAATCCGAAACGATCTAAATATAGTTTGATTAGATTGCCGTTCAAATAAAGTGCCATAGCAATCCGTCACAGTCAATATTTCTATTTTATATGTGCGGCCTGATGAAAAAAGATATCCATTCATTGAATAAACATACGCGCCCAGTCTCAACAGAATGAAAGAGAAGAATCATTTTTTGTCATTTTATCAGTTTACTTTCGGTGGCAAAAGTGAAATTCGACAACGACCGAACGTCGTTATTTCTCGCCGTGCATTTGTAATTGGTTTCTTGGGGCCTCGAGATGAATACTGGCTGCTGGCTGTTGACTGCCTTTTATTTTCTGTGCATTTCGACAATTTCGTTTGTGATTTTTATTTCGAACCAATGTTCACTTATTATATTGCGTTCAGGCATTCAGCTCATTTGTTCCCCTAGTTTACAGAAATTTTTGACAGGAGTAAACAGTAGACATAAGTGCTTTGTGACTATTTTTGGATCATGTGCGTGCATCGTACATTTTTTAAATTGCATTTAAATGCGTTTATTTACATAGCAAAGGATCAAAAGAAAAATCATAGATCTTCACAGTCATCACGTTCAGTGCTGTATTACACTCAACCCATGTACATATATACATTGTATTCTTATGGTACATGTTTGGTACACGATGCTCGATCCAATGATTATTAAATCTACATTTCATTTCAGGCATCAAAAAATGCTAAGAAAATTTTAGTCATAAATCCATTCCGAGACAAAACAAAATTGAAGAAAAAAAATATGTGTGAAATATGAGACGCAGACTGAGCCGTTTGAATCAAATGGCCCAACAGCACAACAATTAATATTTTAAATGCATAAATAAATAACACATTCAAATGCATTTGAACACATGCAAAATGTCAACGAACAAGTTCCATGGGCGCTAACATTCGAAGGATTCTCGATTCTAATGTCTCGGTCAACTGCACTCCACTCGTAGTCTCTTCTCATGTATTTAATGCTATGCTCTTGAGATAAACAATAAAAATGCTTTATCTTGATGCAAGTTCATTTATTGACCATTCAAAACTAATCAATTAAAGTGTCGATAAGTAGAATTCGAATCTCTCATGGGTTTATCGAAATGAAAACTTTTTGAAAAGCGGGCCGTAATTCGATCAACACTTCATTTAATTATTATTCAACATCCAGCTACTTTATAGCTGGATATTATAGTTCAATTGTTGAAAAGCACTTAAAGTTCATTCAGTGTCGTGACTAAAAAATATTGAATTATTTCTATTGAAGCAGCAATCGAATGGTGAGTAACTGCCTTTTAGGTTCTTTGCATGGCTCAATTAGTTCTTAATTCAGAAATTTATATGTAAATTGCTTATATTTTAATTTCTATTGTGTTTTGATCCAGTGCGGTTTATATGTTATTAGTTTCTAATAAATAATGATACAAATTGAAAATCACAATGAGCGATGAGCAAATGAACGTGATCATTGACGGCTGATCGATTCAATACGAAGAAAAAAAAATTTATTCGGCAATCGAAGTTCGAAACGTATGAAATATAAAAATTTTATATAATTTCATCACTTCCGAATAATTCCATGCAAAACAGTGCTCCAGTGCAACACGAAATGGTTTAGTATAAACAAAGTGGGCATGTGAAAACTCTTTATCTGTCACTTCTAATCCCTGGGAATTGAATAAATCAGGCTTTTTATGAGCAACGCCAACGTTCAGAAAACGGAATATTCGTTTTGAATTGCATTGCATATCAAAACTATAAATGTCACTTTGGTCTGTGAAATGGTGCCCGCATCAGAGTGCTCGGCACTCGACATATAGACGAATATCAGCACATCATACACCTTAACATATTCATAAATCATCATCAGCAATTCATAAAGCCGCCAAGATCTGTAAATTTCTCGAGACCCAAGGAAACTGGCATGTCACAGTCTTTCACAAAATAATATCGTACAAAATGAGGAAATTCACTTTGATCGTTCGTTCTTTTTTCCCTATTTTTCATTTTGTTCTCGGTTTCTCGGCATATTCAATTTCGTTTGCTTTTCACTTGTTATTTTTTTTTCTTTTTTTTCTTTTTTTTTTTTTTGACTTTTTTATGGCTCAATAACACAAGCATAGATGATGATTACTTTTAACGAATGCTATGTTTATTTTATCATATTCGTGTGCTCTGCTCCTTGCATGTGCGAATGAAAAAACGAAATGTCCACTTCCATACCAGGCAAAAAAGAAAATAAATAAATAAAAACATTCATTCCCATTTCGTTTTACAGTTGTAACAGAGCAATTGAGTGTTTGGATTTATAAATAAAACCCAAACGACGAAGTGACTCAATTCATCTTTTTCATTCTGAATTATTTTTGAGATTTAATATACAACCGCAATAAAAAGTGATCTTTCTAATGCCTTATGATGATGATGATGATGATCGTTGATCGTGCACATATATAGATCTTTATACAATCGATTCAAATGAAATGGCATTTTCTGTTTCAATTCAGCCCGGATTGACGACTATCGAAACCATAACACAACACGCACACACACCTTATTTTTGAATATTATATCGACCGCAACCATTAATATTAACTGTTTCTAAACGTACCACAAATAACGATTTTTAAAAAGTGCAAAAACCGACCAAGTCGAGCAAAATTGTGATCCAATGTTCAAGATCCGTTGTTTATGATGCAAACGGTTTGGTTGCACTGAGGTTTGTATTTGTATACATTTTCCCACTTAACGGTATCCCAACGAAATTAAAATGGTAAAACACAAAAAAAAAATGTGCGTAATTAATGTTCGTCTTCTTTTATAATGCACACTCGAATCGTCTCTTTATGGCACGGATCATTCATTGGCTTTGGGATTTGTTGTTGTCGTGATGTTCCTTTTTTCATTTAAATCGCTTCTATTTCACAGTTTTTCTGAGAACATCATCTTCTTTGTCGTCGTCTTTATATCGTAGTGAGTCCAAGAAAAATTTGCCAATTTATATTTCATGCCCGTTTTGCAGTATTACACATCCGCACAAATTAACATTTTTATTCTTTATATGTATAATGTATATTGTATATTATATATATTTTTATGTCATTCATTCGGTCGTTGGTTCCGTTTTTCTCAATCATTTGCCATCTATTTTTCACATGAATCGTTCTTACGTACAATTTTTCACAAATTTCTCTACACATCTGCGTACTGGGCTCAAACTCACAGATAAATTAATTTGTTTCAATTCTACAATCAACGGTTAATAAAAATCAATCGAATTGAATGATTAAATTCAATTATAAACGACTGCGCCCGGATTAAGCTCTTTTATATGATTCCAACAGAATTAATTGAAAACTCTTTTCAACTGAATTAAGACAATAAAACCAAAATTGTAGAAACCGATCGTAGTGAATGCGTATGATCGCATCAAAATTCTCCTCCAAACTGAAGAGAGCCGACACAAATCTATTTAGACAAACGTCGGCAATCGGCAATTTTATATTGCTTATGTAAAAAAGGCAACACAAACCAACAAACTGTGCATGCGCACACCAAACATTTAATCGCTTAAAACAATGAACAGATGATGTGTGAGAAAAGAAAAAGCGGAGAAAAATGTTTTAGGGTGCGTCGCATAGAACTGTATGGTATCGTTTAGCGTATAGCATTCAGAACATTGTTGGTTCGATGTTCAATGGATTTATGTAAAACATACAATTTCAATGTAACGGAATTCAATGATCCGAAATGATTCATTCATTCATTCATTTGAGTCGGGTTGAAAAAAGAAAGAACACAGAATAACTTGAGATCGCACACAATTACCGAATACAGTCTACGACTTTTGCCTGCCACACATGTTTTGAACGAATGTAAAAATCAAATGAAGAAAGAATTAAAGAAAGTAGCAAATGTTCAAAATTTAACTATCTGTGATCTGTATTGCAGTGTGCAATGTGCATCTTATGTTTGTTTTTTCATTTCTCTTCCACTTCGTACAGCCGAATTGAGTGAAATTCGAGATTGAAGTTGGGCTCGTGTGTTTTTAGCTACAACTGCTAATTGATTTAACATCTTTATCATTTCAACACTTGGTCGGCTGCATACTTTCTCTACTGGGCTATGATAAAAATGAAATTTATTTCCTAAACAGCTTTTGATAATGGCAAAAAAATGCGAAGAGTTTCCTCTGTCGCTCATACCTCATATACTTTATACTCATTTGTCTCCCGGTGTTTAATAGTTTCCTAAATTTTCAATGGCTTCCCCTTTAGAAATGAAATATTTTCGTTTACATTTTTCTGTAAAATCTCATTTTTATTTTTCATATGCTCGAGTTTTTAATGTAATCAGATCATTTTGTGAATTGATCAGCGGTAATAGGTTATAAACTTAAATCTCAATATTTTCATCGTATGATTACATGACTTTGCTCATTCTATACAATATTGTGAGTTTAACTCAATTCAATTCACGCAAATGCACACAAACACACACAAAAACTGTTTAAATATTGGATAAAATCCCAAGAAAATACAAATAATGGAAGTTGATGGACCGCGTTACCGCCTCCGTTCGCCCTTAACCGTTTTACGTTTTTCCTTTTTTTCTTCGCGAAGTTGTTTTTGCTTTTCACGATCCTCTTTATCTTTGTCCTTTTTTGCTTTGCTATCTATTTTGGCTTGTTCGCGTCGTTCTTTGGCTAAAGCAGCCACATCAGCTGCATTTGTATTTTTCATTAATAAAGGATCTTTTTTGTCTTGCGAGCAACTACTTGCACCAGCTCCATCATCATTATCCTCTTCATATTCATCTTCATATTCCACTTGGCTGTATTGTGCTAAAATTTGCTCACGAATCTTGAGCTCTTCTTCGGTATATTTTCGTTGAACGGTTGTTGTAATTTGTTGGGTTTCCATTAAACGAGCCAATTTCGTATCAACATCTTCTACAACTTTTGGCTCCTGCTCTACAGTTGGCTCACATTTTTCCCACGCCGATAATATTTCTTCGATAATTTTGTTCAAATTGTCTTCCTGCACAAAGAAATGGTTTTAAATTTAATGAATGATTTTTATGTTACATGAAAAATGATTTTTCAACTTACGATAATTGCTGATAAGATTCCTTCCAAACCCTCACGTTTCTCTTCAAGCGTCTCATCACCTTCCAATATACCCATGATATATGAACCGAATACACTCTCATCGGTATTCAATTCAGTTAATTTTTTTTTGAGCCATTTTTCAAAATCCCTTTTATCTGACATTTTTTTTAGCACGGATTCACGTTCCACTATGAGCCAAGTGTGTTTTTTTGATGACTTTCGATGAAAATGAGAGAAGTTTACCTTTTATAGGTTAGCTTCGAGGCAAAATTCTTTGTCATATTAAAACATATTTTCCGTCGAAATGTTGAAAATGTCATTTTTGACAGATATCTAACCAGACAAATCTTTTGTCTGATTGCAGCGCCATAATTATACACAACTCAATTGAAAGGTTTTCATCCAAGCAAAAATTCATTGAAATGGAAGACTTTCAAATGTCGTCAGATCTCTTTATGTTTGGTAAATTGAAAGTTTGAAGGTATACAGTAGCCGTTGTTCGGTGTTTTGGTAATATATTGATCAAAATTCCTGTTCTATAGAACCTATGGGTTACCATTTTTATTTGAAACTGCTTGGAACTCGAATTTCGTGCATTTATGTAAAAAAAAATTAAATCTCCTATTCATTCATGATTTCACTAAACCGGATAAGTTGCTTCCTGGAGCTTTGAGATAGTTCATCAGCTTTCCACGAGGTGTGCAAAAGGTTTCAGCGAGAAAAGCATGGATTCATTTCAAAAAATATTTTAATCGGATTCTATGCGATCTCAGAATAATATTGCTCACAAAAAAATGATTTTATAAATCAACAAGAGAAAGACATTCAATTTTGCAGTTTGAAGCGAGTCCTCTGTCGTTACACGTTTTAGTCATTTAAATTTCGAATCGGAGCCAAAAATACTAAACATGAATGGAATCCTTAATTAAAATCGATCAAATCATCGAAATATACATTAATGTCTCGTAAAAATGAAATTTTGTGATGATGATTGACGAGGACAAAATCCTACAAAATCTAGGTGTTCAGGTGACGCATCGTCCAGTTTAACTCGCTTTCTTGTTCTCTCAAGTGATAAGAAGAAACATTCAAAGCAAAATTGAACGGTCGCTATAGACTCCAAACTCTTGACATACATAGATAAATGGATTTCAATGGCATTTCATTTCGCTTATCTTTTTCATCTGACGAACTTATCAAATAAAATGAAAAAATATTCGATTATTGGATATATGATCAAACGAAATAAATCGATTTTTTTTTCGGTGATTGCCACAATGGGTTGCACGTTATCTTGTTTCCGTTCTTCGATGTTTAATATTCATAAATCTCGACACTGTATCGAGGCGCTTGTTTTACAACTCTTTTGATAAGTTGACAAATTCATTGCCAGAGGAAGAAGAACGAGTTTTTCCATTGGTCAATTCGTTAACCTCATTTATCATTTATATACCCAATACCCAACAAACTACATCGATATCATTCTAAATTTAAGGAACATTTTGTGTGCAATGTACAACAATGTTGATTTCACCTAAGGCATCACATAAGCTTGTTTTGTGAGAGAAAAACTATTAAAGAAAAATATTTTTTTAAATTCCCAATCTTTTTGCCTGCAGGCTGAATATGATTTCGTTTGATTTCTTACTTTTAATTTTTGGCCGTTTCTCAGATTGCAGAGTTTCCGTTTTCGTGTCGAATAATATTTTTCACTTCAAATTAGCACCTTCAAAGTGCACCTCACGCGACATGCAAACAAATTTTAAACATTTAGCATCATTGCGAATATTTGTCGTGTCACAACCGACCGAAAATCAATATTTCTCGAAACAAATTACCTTTTTTGGCTTGCATCATTTTCATCTCCATCCAAAGTTGATGAGTGAATTTGTCCAGTCAAAGTGTAGATAATAATAATCGATGAGTGAACGCAGCTAAAAAACATGAACATGTTAACAGATCGATTATCCATGGATCTCAGCTTTCGAATTCCGATTGTATACTGAGCATTTTTGTATTGAGGCATATCAAGTGCAATCAACAAAAGGTCTGTAATTCTGGAACTGTTCATCGACTAACGACCCGGGACCAAAAACATAATTGAGTTTAATACGTTTTAAATTTTATTACGGGACTTTTTTCTATGCCAATATATGGAATGCAATTTCACGCGCGTGCTAAACAGAACAATTCGTAGATATTGCATGTCAGCAAATAGCGATCATAATCCACTTCATTAACACATCACAATGTGTAGAAATACAAGATGTAATTTCAAAAATAATATGAAAAAAATAATAATTTTTTTATGGAAATATTTCTTCATTGAAAGAGATGTAATGTGTAGCTCCTCATATCGCATATCGTTCGCCATTTACCATTTTGGATCTTATACTCAATTTTGAAAAGAGTTTCCAACAATTTTCACTTAATCAGGACAACCCCATTCAATGTTAAGAACTCTAGAAATTTCAAAACTTCTTACTCTTCACGACAAACAATCAGAACTGATAATGAGCCGCCGGATAACAATTGTGATGTAACTATGTTTGATGCAAAGGAAATAATTAAAATTCAACTTTGGAAGGAAAGGCTCAATAATGAAAATATGAATTAATTTCATTTCCAATACGTATATGATACCATTTTTTGAAAATTTAGCCCGAAGATATGCCTACCAAGAACCAAAATAGAATTTTTTTTGCGATGATTATAGAAACAGAGCCCTTTGCTCCGACAAGCAGGAGGATATCGTTTTAATCAGCTCTAAAGACTGAGGGCATGAATAAGGCACTTTAAATACTCATATTTTCAACACATACACACACACACAAACACATCTCTCGTTTTCAAAACGAAACGAAAATATTATTAATTTGGCCAATTTGCGAATAAATTGAAATGAAATGAAATGGAATATACAGACAAATCCGTTTTTTAATGAACGGCATATGTCTATGGATGGCACTCATTGTATAATTGCTCATTTAACTGACGAACATGTATGTATCATCTGGCGACTTTCAACATTTGCACTTCCAAGCGAATATTTAAACATTTATGATCAAAATCGACCCAAATTGTTCACAACACGCAAAATATGTTTTATTTTGAGATTTTAGACAGCAAACCAGTCGTATCTAATCGAAGTGTTCAAACAGTTTCGCACGTACATACGATAAATGCGCAAGATTAATAGATAAAATGCGAATAAATAGTCCGTCGCATTTCTAATGAATGCTCATTTGTCATTGGCTCTTTCCATGTAATTCAAATGATAAAATTGACCAAGTAATACCGGCAGCCGATATCAATAATGCAAATGGTACTTGAACCAGCTCTCTCACATTGTATAGAAAAAGTAAATTGCGTTGATTGATTTCGTGATTTGATAAAATACAGACCTTTTCCTCTGTGAGAAACCAATGAGATGGTGTTTCAACTCTAGACGGCACAAAGCAGAAGAATTTCTGTTGAGGAATCGAATTTTTATTATTCATAATAATCATGGTAACCCTGCTGTTTCCATACCTCTTTAAATAATTAATTGCTGTCTCACTTCAATAGAATATAGAATTACATTCAGTTCTTGAAAATAGCTGGAGACAAAAAAAATCAATTGCAATAGCACTTCGGAGATAGCGATCAAGCTGTAATTGAAAATGATCAGTTTGTGGTCGGCTTGAGAGTACAATTCCAGGAGAAATCAATATCGTGCATAATGTCTTATTATTGAGGGAAATTTGAGAGTCTCGACAAAAATTGCATTTTCCATGGCAGAACATCCATTTCCGTTTTTTCTCATGAATCTACTCTGAAAAGGCAGCCATTTCACGAGAGAGGAAGGGGACGAAACTTCATATTAAAAGACTATAACATTGACTGAAAAAATTTCAGTTATAAATACCATATGTTTTGCTGGCGCAAAGATAATACAAGCTCGCCATAAACTGACCAAATGAGAAATTACGCCTTCTTTTTATCAAACAATTGACGACAACACAATTTTGAAAATATTTTCAAATTTATTTTTATCATAAAATCATGAACAATCGAAATGCGCTAGCCCAGAAACCGGTTTGAATTGTTGTTGTTGGTTTATTATTAATAATTATTATTGGATGTGAAAATTTGTTTTGTTATGTCGATAATTCGTTAGCCTTTTTCGTCTCTTTCCCATTTTTGTATCGATTACGGGAACAAACGAGTTCTGTTATTCTAATTGTAGAGGTCACGAACACGTCATGCAATCGGTTACAGATTCTATTGACAAACAATAAATGCAAATACCTTTATTTTGTATGGATGTCAATATGCTGCATTATTCATATGATTCAACTCGTTGACCGGACAACAAAAGATGAATTTCAACAATAAGAGAGCCGGTTTGTTTTCTCCTTTCTTTTGACCGAACAATGGAACAACAAAATACTGTTCAAAGCAATTACAAAATATGGTCAACCATATGATGAGCTGGAAAGCCGACCACGGATAACAACAATTGAACCGACAATACACATTTGCCGCTGGAGAATGACTCTTTCTCTATGTTTCAATCACTTTCGATAATAAAATTATTTCTAGTAAGTAGAAATTATTATCAAATTGGCTGATTGATAAAGATGTTACTGTAAAGCTGCCCATCAAAAATCGATTTCACTGCAAATGCAAAACAAACACTGATTTAAATAAATCAATCAAACATGAACGACGTCAAGTTGAATTATTTCTTCCTCAATAATATTTATAGCTAATATAGCGATATTTTGATAATATCCATAAAAATTCAAAACTGAACATTGATGTGATATTTAATAGACGCTGAACGATGGTCGCTATCCGCTGGTGTTGTATTGATTTCAGAGCCGATCTTTTGATATCTTCAAAGAAGAGACGATAAAGAATGAATGTATGGTAAATCAACGTTATAAAATCATAGGCATCAAAAAATGTATCTGATGAACAGGTTATACATATATTAGAAAGTGTCCGGTTCCCTTTCCCCTAATATGGAGACACTGAAATTGATATTTTTTCTTCAAACGAATAATTCATTTCAATCGATATTCATATCAGACCGAGTTATATATTTTATATATTTTCCTTTTTTTTTTTCATTCAAAAGGCGCCTATTTTTGGCAGATTTCGGTGAACTGCGAATTTTTTCTATCTACAATAATCCGTTCATCTTGATGGGTTCTAATATTGAATGAATTAGAAATTATCATTTCGACGATAAAAACTAAGAAAAAATTAATTCGAATGAGAATTTAAAAGCCGGGTATTAATTTTCTCTTTTCGTGTGTGATATAGTTATGGATTTTCAGAAATGAATCTTCATGGGTTCACGCTAGAATTTTTTTATGTATTTATTCATGCCCAGTTTGATGCGTAAATAACTGACAAACATTTCAGACTTTATGATAGAATGGATGTGATAATTTGGTGATAATGAGTTACGAGCATATGCTTTGTTTCAGCTTAGTGTCAAAAATTCAAAATAATGTATCGTAAACCAGATCAAACTATATGAATACCGAAGTCAAATTATGCTCCAACTAAAGTCAAATCCCAATGGATCGATAGCAAAAATAACATTTTCCCTCTGTCAATTGAAACAACACACTGATTTCATTTGATTTGATAATATCAAAAATGCATCGTCGCTGTTCATCGTTCCCCCTTCAAATTTGAAGTTCGTTAAACATTCAATAGTACATATGTTCAATACGGGGGAAAGAAGTGAAGCGATTATTCTAAATTTGATTATTTCAATAAATATTCATCAGCTAAATCAAATCTTTGGTATAATAATGATGAAAATAGCCGCAGTAAGTGAGTTATAAAATGTTAAAGTGGAAAATAAATACGGCTAACGAAATGCGTGCGTATGTTTGTGCAATATTCCACCCATACAATTAAATCAATGTCAATTTTCTCTTCGAACAGCTTCAGATATTTGAATTTGTCGCCCTAAAATCATGCTCGTTTCGTATACATACGCAATTTATTAGAGGACGAAAGCGAAAAAAAAAACGTTGTTCCAGCTCTTGAATGGAAAAAGGGTCGTCATTTACTGAAAAATACAACTGCGAATACAACTTGATTGTGCTCATCAGCCGTCTGTCAATGTGAACGTTGCTTATCGAGGAAAAGTAGACTAACCAATCGTCATGCATGATCCATAGTGTGAAACCAAACGAAATACTTTTCACTCTGCATTTCAAAATATTTCGAAAGCCCGACGTGATAACGTAAAAAGTAAAAAGGGTGCATAAATTTCGGTACGGGCTTCTTTCTTGTCTTCATTTGCAATACTATTGTAAAATCCATGCAAACTGGTTGGCTTCGAATTGGGGAATAAATGTTGTCGCATTTGTGGTGTAGGACATGCATTTTCAACAAAAAGAAAACAACAACAACAACAACAGCTTCATCATCGATAACTTTAAAGGAAACCTTTCGTTCATTCCGACGACGGCCTGATGAATTGATTTTGGCTCAAGAAAACCCGATGTTTATAGAAAAATTTATGTGTGAAGTGCGTTTGGATTTGTGTAACGATTGACATCGACGGGAGGAAAAAAAAACAGACGTAAAACGATGTTAAAGTATGCACACGCGACCAAAATTTGAATTTAATGTTTCACACTCCTTTTAAGCAAAACCATTTAGGTTTTAAATTTATCCGAATTTTGAACGCACTATCAAAGACATTTATTTACATTTCAATTTCCGAATTCTGAATCATAAAATCTAATGGTGTTTTCGTTCAGTTGATGGAAAAAATTTCGAAAGTCATTCAAACTTCATATTCAAATCTAAGAAACACCGCTCACTTTGCTCAACGACATCAATGATAGTGCTATTGAATAATATTATAATAATGATAATCATCATCATCATTGAGATGAAACGGATAAATTCCGATTCGATGCTTGAAATGCACTTTTTTCTTCAGGTACACAACAAGAGTACCGCATCACATCAATATTGTATTCAACATCTGATGCTTGAATGTCCGATGATGACTTGTCGATTGAACGAACACACGCTCTCAATAAACAATAAATATACCGAACGGGCTAAAAGAAGCCGAAAGAACGAGAATCTTGCTTATTTCGACAGACTTATTACGACAATCGTTATGCCACTTCGGTGATGAAACTGATTCAACTATTACGATAGACAGCAAACAAATAAACTGAATCAAAGATCAACATCAATCGAACATAAAATTATAAATTGTGAGTGTTTATGTCGGCAAACAGTTATTTCGATATTGATATTTACACCTTTATTCTCGTGCCCTGCACACTATAAAATGTACAACTCTGCACGTTTCACGTGCTTCAGAATTACAAGTTATTTATTTGTTTATGATTTAGTAAGGGATCGCGAGCCTAAATTCGACATTTCGGAGATCAAATCTGAATGATACGGAATCATTATTGATGTCAAACTTATTTATGGCCTCAGCTCGAGCTGTTGAAACGATGATTCAGTTTGTCATTTCGAGCTTTTTTCATCTTTTTGTTGTCATGATTATGGTCGAATATTGGTTTAGTGATACCGTCATTACTTGATTGTTCATCGATCTTAAATCCATCAAGAGTAAACTTTCTTGAATTTATCTGAATCGATATTGTTTTGATTCGATTTGAAATGAATCATCTTTTTCGGCTTATGGTTTTGATCCAATTTCTGAAATCAAAACATCAATTTTTTTTCTTTT
>GL501429.1:400455-438785 GCA_000149185.1 Mayetiola destructor
CCCAGAATGATCCCTATTGATTTTGAAGGCATGAAACTTCATAGAATTTTTTTCATGGTTACTATAGCGCACAGCGCACCCTATGAAATTGTTTACTGAAAATTTTGTGAAAATTTTTCGAAATTTTTTTTCCTCGCCTATCGATTGGAAATCGTCCAAAATGCTTTAAAAACCATTTTTTTGAAGAATTTTTTTATCCAGGGGCCCCTTTGCACTTTTTCAAAAAAAAAAAAAAATCAGAATATCAATCACAGCGCGGGAGAGTTTGTTTTAATCTAGGGGAACTTCTCGAAACAAACAATTTCATATAGCCAGCTTTATTTGCACTATAAACATATCTAACATAAATTTCACTATTTTCAAAATATTCGCGATTCATAAAATTCGTTTGAATTTTGAATATTAACATATTTATCGGTTAGTGATGTGACTTTAGTCATCGGGCATCAGGGGGTGGCATCCACCATACAAATCATGACATTTGAAAAGATCATCTACGAAATGAAAGATTAAAACCATTGAACGCATTCATTTCGCACAAAATGTTAAATGATTGCCAACATTGAAATGCTGAAAATTACATAACCTCAATCGATGTGCTAGAGATAAGTACATCAAAGTGAATTCAATTAGTCCGATTAAAAAATAATATTCATATCATTTTGATTTTTAAAAAATGAATCGAACAAGCAGCATATTGCTGTTCACTTTGCATGTCGATTTCAGATTTCAATGTATCTCTTGAGTAAGAATCATTGTTCGTTTGAGTTCTCGCAGCTCTCAGCTGTCAGTTCATCAAACGCACTCATTTCAAACATGGCGGCCCCCATGATTGAAGAAGAAGAACATGTTTCGTGAACATATGATGCCATCCCATGTCGGGCATATTACGAATATCTATAATCTATATTCTCTGCGAATATACAGCTACATAAAAATGTCGCTCGAATGCAAAACATTGAACAAATAAACAATGGCACTCACGACTGAGCGGGAATGAACTTCAAGCGACAAAGTATATTTTAAATTGACCACACGTGGTCAAATATGCGGGAACGATTTTGGTACAAGTAAATGCATATTCGATCTATCATTCGCAGCATTTGCTCCATTTGTGTAATTTTTACAGTGGTCAGATTTTATTGAAAATATTCGAAATTTCGATGCATATTTTCTTTATTCAAAGAAATATCTATAATTTGTAAACAAATTTTTACCATTGAATGTAACCGGGCCGCATACTTTTTCCAAAGATTTCATATACGTTTGCGATGCTCTCGTCCTTTGTTTTTTGTACACGAAGCCTCGACATTATGATTCAAAAGAAATCATTCTTGAAAGTGCACTTTTTACCACGTTTGATACAAAACCAAGATTAGGGCCGATGATCATTTTCTTCCATATTCTTTTGCAATTGATTAACGTCGAAAAAATTTACCAAAACATGCGAACGATGAAAATGTCCCCGTTTTTTATTTGTCAATGACATCGTCCCTGAACAAAATCCTGCGACTGCTCTTGTGAGCCTTCTCATATATATAAAATGGTGGGACAAAGGAAAAATTTGTATTATTTTCTTCGCTAATTTTCCAAAAAATCAGTTTGCTTACACTTCATCTAAACAACGAAAAGAAAAATTATCTCCGATAAAAGGTCACGAATCTCCACGAAGATAATACAGGAGATAAATATCCCTTCGATTCCTGATATAAAAAAAATTGTCGTCCATTCGAAATGTGTATGGTGTATAGTGTTTACTTGTATATCTCGTGTTTAGATTTTTCTTCGTTTAATATAAATTCACAAACTTAATGTACATAAATTCTGTTCCGGTGAGAGGCTGATAGCCCTTGCAATAAACATCGTCATAGATTACGTATTTTTTCTATTCAACATTAAAATCGGCTGCGAAGATTTTTTATTTCTGTTATTTTCAGATTTTGAAGCGTTCTGAAAACAGTCAACCATCATCGTTTTTTTCCTTTTGTTCTTCTTTTTGGCTGTTTTCGTTGGTTCAGTTAGTTTCTGGTTCGACAAATAAGAAAGTAAATGCGAACGGTGGCCTTCCTTCCGTGTTTTTATTGCATTTAAATGTAATTTGTCCTTGGCAACTGTACAATTTAGCAACCGTGTATCCATGCAATGCATAGATCACAAAATATATAATGTTATCAACAAATTTCGTGGACACAGTCAACATAGGTTGGGGATTGAGTACTTTGTTTCGTCCGATCTATAAAACCGGTGTTCGCATTTTTCATTTTTTTTTTAACGCATTATTATTTGATGTCATGGCAATTTTTTGATGTAGTTTTTCCTCTTTCCAGCTCAGTTTGGTTCATTCATATTTTGTTTTAAGTATTCAGCGGAAATTCTTAAGCATTGCTCGCATTTGTGATTCAGTCATTGCGGTAGACAATTTAATAAATCATCCGATGAAAGGAAAAATGAATAAAAAAAATCGGGGGTCCTTATCTCTGTTGCAAGTGATTACATCCTTGTTTTATTTGTGAAGTGCATGCAGTTTATGAAAACATTAGGGCCAAATTCGAATGGATTAAAAATGATGAAGAGGATGAAAGGGGGATCATAGATTGCAGATCGTTATTGACAAATGAAAAATCATTTTAAAATTGAATAATCATTTATAATAAAACATATCTAGGCCTTTCGCTCATCACACCTCAATTTAAGAATAGTTTCCATTGATTGACACTTTGTGATTGATTCAGCAATCAAACTGTGACGAACTAAGATTTGAGAGACCAAAACGTGAAAGGTTTCTATGACATCGTCTCTGATTTCATTAAATCGCATTGAGCGTTATGCGTATACATACGTACCTCAGGCGCTTGCAGATACATATAATTTGATTGCGTTTCTCCTCTTTCAGAAAACCGGTCGAATGAAACGATGAATTTCCGTTTTCATCGTTATACATCGTGAATTCTCATGCTCTTTTCCGGTTGTATGACCGAAAATACATGCAAAATTACTTTGTGAACAGCAAACGTGTCCAAATTGTTAACTGTGTATATGCGACTGAACTGAAAGGCTATGAATTTTAGACCTGATTTCCATTCCATTTTGTCACGTATTCGAATTTAATTTGAACGAAGTTTTATTGTTTCCTGTGTAAAATTCAGCACAGCACTTTTTTTAATCTAATTTCATTTGCTTCCCAAATCGAATATTAAATTTCGGACTCGAATTAAATATTTTTTTGCGGGAATGATATTGAGTAATTTCATTTCTGCGTAAAACGTAAAATCCATCATTACTCATCACATTTAGACTGGACTGAAAAATGTTCAACTGATGCGCGCCGAATGCATCCAAATTGAGTCCAATTCATCGAAATGATGATAATGAATAATTTCCGCTGCATCACCTTTATGAACGTGAGAAAAAGCACCTGATTTTAGAAGAAACAAAAAATTATGGAAAAGATCGAAACGATGCGTGCACAAAATCACATTGAATTCAAATGTTTTCATACAAATTGCAAAAAAAAGCCTCTCACACTTAACATTTGGCTCTTAAAGTTCAACGATTTTAACACACGCATTCCATTCGCCGTTAATCATTCATCTGCCCAGCTGTCCATCTTTATTCGTTAAATTTAAAACAGTAGTTGAAAATAACATTCGCTTTAAACAAATTGTTCCTTAGTATTTTCTGTTAGCCCAACGAATTGCAACATGATCGATTCTCGCATCGAAAATCAGCAAATCAAACACGAAAATAATAAAAACAACCAAACGAAGAACGCAAATCAGTGCGAAATATCTCACACGATTATCGAATTGCTGAAATAGTTTTTCATTTGCGTTTCGCATTGCAGACAATGATAGATGTTTATTTTTAATTCTCCTTCAATGTTTGAGTTTTGCGTGTTACTTGTGCAAATGCTTTGAGTTTTTTCTTTTTTGTTTCGACGAGTAAAACATTTGATAAATGAATTTAAATTTCATGAAATCGAAATAAAACATTGGTAACTGGTAACCCTTCACGTTATACATATTTTTCGATTAAATCATCAGTGTGTCATGCCATGCCATCCACGAAACGGAATCGAAAGCGTAAGCATTAAAGATGTTTGTCAGTTGTCAAAGTGTGATTCGGAATGGGAAAAAAGGGGCCAATTTCCATTCGAATTCGAATTATTATTAATGACAATTCATGTTGTTTACGCACAAATCATTTTCACGATGCATGCATTATTTATCAACTTAACTACATGACGGTTGGCTGGATTCAAGATTCTAATCGTTTTTGGTTTGTCTGAAGAGCATTCACTACAATTTCATTTAAGAAAACCAGGAAATCGATCATATCGAAATATATCGAATAATAATTTCACCATTCAACATTCAACATCGAACATCCTCTTACCAAAATATTTATTATTATTATTATTGTTGTCCATTCATCAATTATTACCGATGCACACCTAAAAGCTACTAAATTGTTATTATAAGAAGGGAGAGCCCAACTTAATAATTTCAATTTTAGTCGTTTATCTAAATATCAAAATCAGAAAAGAGAAAAATTAAAGTTTCAACGACGATGAGTCCACAAGTTCTGGAACAGAAATAAAACGAAATGAAACGAAACGTAACGGATTTTAATCATTATCATCAACTAATTAAACTCGATCAGAAGTATTTACCTTTGGCTTCGGCTATGGTTTTGGCTTTGACTCACCGTGTATTTGGATGCATTATTTTAATTTTTAATATCCACAACTGAACACTGACATGAGCGTTGCTATTAGCCCAAATTTATTTCGGTTGCTTATTCGATCGAATGACGTTGCGATTTAGTGAAAAATGCAACTAGCACATGTGTTTGATGTGGGAATGTCTGAAATGTATTACAGGAGAATATATTTATTATTTATGAGCCCTGACCACACATAGAAGAAAAAATGAATGTTGAAAAATTTCAACGAAACTATACCAAAAGATTTTTTTCGATCGCTTCAACTACTTGAGCCAACTGCGGTTTTTAACCTTGGTCCATTTTACCTGATACACCGTTAGCGCACACGCTCAGCCCAACCAAAAAGAAATCAACGAAGAAAAAAAGAAGAATGTGGTTTCTCTTTTTTATATTTTTCTCCAAAACGTGCTATCCATCTAATTTAATCTGTAACTCATAATTATTATTATCGGCTTTGGATTCGATGAAAATCTTTTTCAAGCATCATTTCGAATGAAATCTGATTGCGCTTGAAATCAAAGAATTAACCAACGAAAACGAGTGTTGGGACTGTTTACCGCACCGACCAATCAAATACGAAACCACATAAATCGAAATACATGCACACAAGAGAAAGGAATGGGCAAACGAACGAATGTCCGATGATGATGTTGATGATGAAGGAAAAAAAATAGCCGAAATCTCGTTATGATGAGTGACTTGACATTATTTCATGTCAAACTGACGTTTATTGCGACATGATGATGATCAACAGTTGAATACGCACATCGCACATACATATAATAATACGTACCAAAATGGACTCAAAAAACAATATTCATAGTATTCGATCACTTCCCTCTTCCTTCATAGCATTCAGTTTTCATTGCTTTCGGCATTGAATCAGTTCAATAACAAATAAAATAATCAACATCATCATCACCATCACCATCACCATCGCAGTCGTCGTCGTCGTCATAATAATTATGCATAACTTGATCATAATTTCTACGCCACTTCCACCATTGGCACAATGCGTTCGGTACTTAGTTTCGTTACTCTTTCTCTTCGTTCAGCTTTGGTTATGATTCGCATTTCATTTTTTTTTTTAATCCATCTTATTGTTCAAATCAACTGGTCTGTGCCCGAAATTGTGGTTTTGTGGTATTCGATACGAATTAATCAAGTTCAATGGACATTTTATTCATTCATCATTCGAAATCATTTATTATCATGTTGGTTGCTATTGGTTTTTTGCCCACAATATTTTTCAAGTGCATTTCATACAATGAACGGCGCACCTTTTTTCAATTACTCATTATTTATTATTTCAATTTATTGTAAATAGCAAATTATAGTCGATTGCATATAATTTCCTTTCTCTAAGTTGGTGAGATTACGAAATCAGCGCAAAGTGAATACCACGAACTATGATATGCGAAGCCAATGCCATAATAATAATTGGCAATTAAACTTCCGTGCGTATTGTGGAGGGGCTAAAGTCGATGTGATGATGATCTTGTTAATAATTGGCTGAAATTTTCAAAATGCAAAGATGAATTACGTAAATTGACTAGAAGCCACAATCCGATTCGATTGTCCTCAATTGGCTGGTTATTCAGTCAACCTGTAACCAAGCAACACCCTCAATTGACAAATGGAAGACGATAACGATTCTTACACGTGTTACAACATACTAAACAAAATGATATGCATTCGCCAGTTTCAGGTGTCTTTTTTAGCAAATCATCATTAGTCAATAGTCAATAGTCAGTCAGGTCGTCATGGTTGCAATAGTATCTAATAATAAATATTTCAATGCATGTTTTAGGGAAAATTTGAAAATATTTCCCTTTGGACAAATTCCAATTACGCATTACACATTACGCACAATCTCTAGACCGAAGTCGAATCGAGTCTTTAGATTTGGAATGCGAGCTATTTCAACATCAAGTTTCATTAGTAGACGTAATGGATCATGGACCATGGAAATGCAACGTTTAACATAAGATTTATCGATATCGACGTCACATTCATCTAAAAGACCGACAAAGTTCAAATTATCGTATTGATGATTAATGAATATTTTACTGAAAATGCATTATACGTTTTATACGTAACAACGTAACATTAATACGCGTGTGAAAATTTCTCTGTTTCTTCATTGATTTGAACATTAATCGAAAATGGAATTCGCGTCATCATAAAAATCTCATTCTCATCAATTACTTCATATGAATATTGAATATGGCATCTTGAATGCGAATGCGATTGCGAGTGCGCTATCATTCAATGTGAACAATTATACTTAATTGCATGCCATGTATAAGTTAGTTGTAAATTGCTGTTATTGGTATATTTGAAACACCATAGAACTTTCATAGTTTCCGACTTTGGTACTTTGAAATGATGAAAGATAAGCCGATATCAATTTTATTGATTTAATGGTCTGTTGTTCATTGCTCACTCCGTACTACTCATATTTGTGGAAAATTCCTCCGATCCCGTTCGCAAATCCGAAAAAATCGGAATTTTATCATGAAGAATTTCCTTCGGTGTTTTTCTTTATTTTGCAGAATGTTCATCAATATTGTACATAGTAAATATGTACATATTTATATTGAACACGATGAGCAGCCTCGGATTGGTCGATGTTCGCGTTTCTCATTATTGTTGTTATTATGTATTATGTATTATCATTTTTCATCGGTTCGATGTGATATGATGTCGCTGCAAATTGTGATGAGTCATGGTATGCGACTCGCTAAGTCTATACAACCAGAACATCTAGCAACTAGCGTCCAACACACTTCAGTAATACTGAATTCGTACATTCCCGACATATCACACATTGAAAAATTTTATGAGAATGATGATGATGATGATTCAACAAAAATGTCAATTATTTTATTATTTTTATCATTCATTAAATGATTCTCTTCGTTTCATTGAATCTCCTACTTCTTGCTCCAACTACTACGAAATGTTTGATTATTATTGTTATTATTATTATTATTTTATTTGCTTTTCACCTTCATGTGTTATTTAATTATGGACGATGTGGATGTCGGATATCGAGAAACAACACACCAACTACAAAAACTCCAAATGAAATGGTGAATTAAAGCCGAACTTGTCAATAATGGATCTGTGTGTGTGTATGTTCAATGTCCATAGTCCGTAGTGCCATAGTGCAATGAACATTTTCGATTACATATATCTTTCAGATGTTTGCCATAAAAAATGCCGACACTTTCATAATTGAATTTATAGTGTTTATTGCTTTCCATTCGAATTGTAAATATTTTCTCTTGGAATGCATTCATGCTGGAGCAGAATAGCCAAGTAGAATATTTTGGCGTTTGCCTTCCACATTTCAGTCACCTTTCGATTCTGAATATAATGCCATCATTTTGGCATCGGAATGAAAACCCGATTCAAATCCAAATTCACGATTTTTTTTTTTTGAAAAATTGCGATTTGGTGTATTTTCGTTGCATTTCTGGTGCGAGCTAAATTTGGGCTACTTTCCGATAATGTGTAAAAAAGAGAATTGAATGCAGTCTGCGTATGAGCCGCAATTCTATGGCGAAAAGGCACGCAACTTTTACGTTGCTATGCGAAGTGATAAATTTAAGCGAAATTTCGCAAACAAATCAGACCCAACAATTTTCATTTCATCTTTATTTATATTGGCTTTTACTCAACTCAGAAATTATTATTTCGGACAAAAGTTTGAAAAATCGATTGGATTTCCTGATGATACAAATTCCAATTCTTTTGTTTCTTTCGGCGTTTGTTGTAAAATCTGATGACAGTTTAACGCAATAACGCGTACGAAAGTTTCGTTCATAGATGTCAGGCAATAAATGATTTGTTGCTATGCACACAAAACACGATCATTTTAAATAAAAAAAACGATATATTGAATAGAAGAAAATTTACATCAAAATCATGTTTTTGTGACCGTTTCAGATTTGAAATTACACAAACAAACATTCTGAATTTCGATGACGATTGGAATCGTTTGACGATCGGAGCCGATAGGCCTCATGCCTCATCACAATAAAAATAAATTTATGCTTTGTTTATGTGTATATGATTATTTCCTCATAATATTAATATGCGTGTCAAAACCCTCATCAGTTGGCCACTGACGATATATGCAGACCAACGAAATATGAAGATGAAAAATGGCCTCCAATAAAATTCACCGAATATTACGATTTTCTATAAAAAAATTTATGAAAAATTTCCCTGAATATCATTATGTATTGAGATTGAATTAAATTTATTAATTCAGAAACCAAATGAATACGGAGGCAAGTTATGAAAATGAACGATGAAATTTTGTCAAAATATTCTATTTAATTATACGATAGCCCGAGAGAAGCATTTTTACTACTCATTTTATCAATTTCTTAACAAACAGAACGAATTTTTTATTAGTTGCAGCAGATTACAGTGTAAACAAACAGGCCTAATGAATGGTAGCCCAGTTGCTTAATCAAAGCAGAACAATTATGAATTATTAATAATATTTATACATAAGATGAATCCGTCTTCAGGGGATTACAATAATATTTAAATTCGAGAAAAAAGTTCCAAATTGTATGGGGATTCGGTTCGAAAATAATAAGCTTCGACTCTATTCCCCCAAATGTTATTTGGACTTGAGGCAATCAAAGCACTCTGATATGCATAGAGTTAATTCATATCAAATACTATTTCAACATGATTTAATGGGGTAATTCCAATTAGCCTTTGAGCCGCTAATAATAAATAATAGGAAAGGAATTAATTAAAATAATTTATTGTCAACCGTAATGATGATCATTCTAAAACAAAATCTTAAAACAATCTGCAGTGCTGTTGTTAGTTCAAAGATGTGAAGAGATATTTAAATTATTTGTGTATATTGGATACAGTACACTCTGTCATTGACAATCTTAGTCTTAAATCTACGCACCATTTCTGATAGAATAAATATATGCAAACCGACGTTCCACTTCCGATCATTCCTTTTTAATGCCATTTATCATTCGAATTAATGGTATGGTTTTTTTAAGGTTATTTTTGTGACCTGACATCAGATCCATGAGTCGAACCTTTTTGCATCAGACACTCAAGTTCTTTCGAACACATAATTACCATACTGAAAACGCCAATGGTTTCAATCTCTACATTGAATTTAAACTTAATTTTTAATATTTTTAGGAAAACATTCATCGGTCATTGCTCTGAATGATAATTCTATTTGGTGTCCTCATTCTCAATATAAATTGTATAAGATCAGGAGGATATCACATTCAATTTCCAATAATAATAATCGATGATAGACTTCCCAATCCAAGATATTATTCAAATTATTATTGGTTTGGCTTCACTCTGAGCTATGATATGTATGTAAATGAGTTACCGTTACCATAAATTATTCGTTAATTTTGCAATGCGAAAATAATATGAATAAAATCCAACAACAAATAGAAAAAGTCAATTATTATGGAATAAGAAATGGATATCTTAGGCGAATCTGTTGTTGACCTGGATTGTTGAAATCGGAATCATCGCAAAAATATTCATCATCATTTCGTTGTAGTTTTGATGCGTGTGTGTTTGTTCACTGTAGGAGTTTTCTTTTTTCCAACAACAACATATATCAATCGCATTCAAATTTAATTTGAAACTAATTTAAGTTTTAGCGAAAGGTTTGTTTATTTACGAATAAGGTTTTTCAAAACACTTTATTACCGGGTAGAAGAATAAGTATGTGGTTTCAAAAGTTTAATAAATGGTTTTAAGGATTAAAAAATACTTTTCCGCACTGTGAATGATGTTTTGATTTTTTTCAATTTTTTTTTTAAAAAAAAACCCAGAGTGAGACCGGTTAAAACCGAAAAAATATCTTAATTATTTAGTCATTTTCATCTTTATTATTCCGATAGAAGGAATGCGCTGACAGCTCAGCTATAATAAACGGAAGTTATCCGCGAATCGGATAACTTCAGCCACATTCACAGATGAAACTATATATTGTCATAAAATTCGACAATCATTTTCTTATTTTGACGTCTGTACTCACAGAAATGGCGTTCCTTACCCAATATTACTTAGATCCTGAACCATCTAAACTAACTATCTACTACTTTTGTCAGAGGAGCCAATGATATTATGATTTTCATTGCTTCTATAAATTCCCCGATAGAGCAATTCAGACTTCTTTAAAAAAAAAACAACTATTCAATGCACCATGTCTTAGTTTCTCTCGAATTTGATTAATAATTTTTATTTTTAATAGTGAATTATTTTTAAGCAACATTGAAAATTACTTAACTGTAGACAAATTTGAGCTTTGCATGGATGCAACTTTGAATACCGTTATTTGCATTTTGCTTGATATGAAACATTAAGTTATAAAGCAGACATCTTTGTGTGCGTAAGATTAGCAGCACTGATGAATTTAGCGTGCTGACTAGCGCGCTATTTCGCATGTGCTAACGCAATGTATTTTACGCATGCGTTTGCTCTCCACTGAGCTGAACTTGAAATGTTGAAAAATGAAAACAACGAACTGTCAGAAAAATTTTCTAATATTTAAATGAACAAAGAAACAATTAATTCACTTAATGAAAACTGTTCCATTTCCTAATAAATAAATTAATAAATCGTTTGTACAAATATTTATAAAATGATTTCTTTTTGCCGCATTTTCTAAGGTTAAGCAAGAAAAGAAAAAAAACATGTAAATATGAGAAAAATTTCTGACAGTCAATTGATTTCATTTTTCAACATTTCAAGTTCAGTTCAGTGGAAAGCAAACGCATGCGTCAAATACATTGCGTTAGCACATGCTAATCAGCGCGCTAGTCAGCACGCAGAGATGTCTGTTATAAAGCCCTAACTCGGTGTGAGATGGGCAATGACGGAGTATACTGTATCCAAAATACACAAATACTTTAAATATCTTCTCACATCTTGGAACTAACAACAGCGCTGCAGTTGTACAAAGCGGAATTAGATGAAAAGCGGCCTATTTTTCAATGTTTCCATTGATTTTTGTTTATTTCAATATCGTTGACAGTTTTAATTCCGTTTTGTAGAAAAGAGATTTGCGAAAAACACTAGTAAAATATATTCATTCTTAATACGTGAAAATGACACACCAAAACGCCGGAACACGTAAACTTAATTTTGGGCCCTAGAATTCAGTGGTGCTAACCGTTTTTCTAGATCAGGTCAATTTACCGAGATAATGTCAAAAAATGTCAAAACGGTTTTATTATGCTAAAAATCCGCTTCAGGACCCGGAGATCACTTTAGGACAAAAATTTTTTTTTTGTCAAATGTCAAAAAACTGTCAGAAAAACTGATGATGTGAATCGTATTTTTTTTTTCAATTTTACATCCATTGCACCCCATTTGGCAATCAATATTTGACAGTATTTGCAAACAAGTATTAAAAACAAGTGGCTAAACTTTGGCTTTAAATTATTGTTAAAGGTTCGAATTATGAATTTCCATCATGATTTTTCATTTTTAATAAATTGCTTTGTTTTTGTAAACAAAAACAATTTTGAGGTTATGTCTCAGAGACGAATACGTGTTAAAAGTCACATTCAAATCAAATTCCAAGAGTTGAATGCAAAGTGCATTCTGTTTACTCGATGCGTGAGCTGCTCTCTACTAAATTGTGTGGTAGCTTCCTCATTTACTATAGTACTACTGTATACTGTATACAGAGTGATTTTCGGTCATGAGTGAGCGATTCACCATCGTTGCCCAAATCCAATACTTGTTCCACCAATTTGAATGGCGGGAAAGTAAAGATAATCAAAATCAGCTCGTCCGGCGCCCATTTGAATATTATCAATTTAATTTACGACAGTCGGAATTCGAACCGGACCATCTTAGTTTCTTATCGATGAATATTAATTTTTTATATGTAATTTTTGTAGCTCGATAGGCCTAATGAAGTGTTTATCAATCGATGTAGCGACGTATGTTTCACGTCGCGAAAACGCTCTTTGAGGAACAGAATGAACTCGGAATACATGAATAAAAATTATCGACCAATTAATTTGGCCTATTCTAAATTTCAAACCTAGAAAAGTTCAGCTATGATGTGGTCGCAACGCAAATATTCATAGCCAAATTTATTTTGTTGAACGAAATAAAGAACATTCCGAACAATAATTGAAAAACAGAAATGAACATAAATAGATCTATGTGGAACAAATACAGAGATTGATAAAAAATGGAATAAAAGCCTGGAGGTGCCCAAAAATCCGTGCAACAGCAACTAATCGTTGGATTTTCTTATATTCGATCTTTTGGCTCTCGTGCTTATTTCAAGTTAATGTTTCATTCATTTTTTCAATAAGTTGCTTCGTTTTTAGTGTTCGTCTGGCATTTTAGTTTGTTGAAATGAACTTGACATTAGTTCCCGAAAATATCACATGTCTCTTATCATCCAAAATGATAATGTCATTCTCATGTTGTTATTTCAGAAAAAAAGACAAACATCAATAAAATATTACGTAGAAACTCAGCAAAGACGACCCAATTCAAATTGTGAGCAAAATTGAGATATCTCATCGCATCAAATGTGGAGAAACTCACAACCAACACATGTTTCGTTTTGCATGATCTTTCTTCTCTTTCGCAGAATGAAATTAAATTGTGATGTATGCGGTTCGATTGCTTGCGTTTTTTTATGTATAAGCCGTATAATCGGTACATTGGAACCGAATGAAATAAAACACTTTTATAACGGGGACCTTCCAAACTAATATCAGGAATGATAATTAATTCCTTGGTCATTTTGCTTCAACTCATCATCTTCGGAACAAGAAATTTCAATTACGTGCATCAGCATCGAATAGACTGTTGCTGATGGTTTCGTTTCACCTTTCAAAGGCGATAATAATAATTCATCGATCGTAATGAGTTTCAGTGTATGTGAGAAAAGGAGAAAAAAAAACGAGCCGAAACGATGATTATGTGGATTTTTAAAAATCCATTTGGTTCGAAATTGAAAAATTGTTCGAAGTTTTTGGAAACTAAAATTTTTAAACATGAATATCACGTTTCTACGAATAGCACACGTACCACGTACAACAAACGTATACAGACGACGATTTCAACACATTTCGTGTCGTTGTTGATATTAATGCTGTCTTTTTCGCTATTGATACGCGTGCTGTTCAATTCTTTTTTGCAATTTTCTACACTTAAATGGAATTTTCATTTTTGGTTCGACTGAATTTCGTGTATATTCACCGATTTGTGCATAGCTAATCGACGAACGTGCTAATCCATAACACATTCGATAAACATGAAGAAAAAAACCATTGAACAAAGGTGAATTTATACCAATTTCAAATTATTCATCATCTCTTTTGGCACCGGGTACCAGGCACCAAACCATTTGAGTGTCCGTATATTAGTTATGAAACTCAAAACAACTCCAACATTTAGTTCATTTACTCAGGAAATTTATTGATATTATTATTCGAAGGTTTTTATTGAACATTTTCTTTGGGCTCATCGACGATGTAACGATGAAATGCCGAACTTTTGTCGATCGTCGGTTGAAATGTGACGAGTCAGTGGACTTTGATGAATTCGCTTGTTCATTTTGTCTTCTTTTGCCTCGCTTCGCCATACTCCATTCATATAATATTGAATAATATTGATATTTTGAAAGATGTATTATCTTCTCATCTTGCCAGTTCCACTATGATCGGGTTATGAATTGTTTGGGCATTGAGCACATTTTGAGTGATTGTCATTAAATTTTATAATTCAGCAATATAAATGAAGTATCGGGTATTAAGATGTTTTTTTATTGTTGTGCTTATGATAAATTTCACAGTTTACAAATTTTTGTTGTTGTCTTAAACACTTCAATAATCCAGACGGAGAATGAGCTGCTGATAAATAATGTCTTCTTCGATTTTGGTGGGCGATGGTCATCTTTTCCTGGAAACGCGTCCATTGCTGAGCAATCATAACGGAATATAAGTAATGAAAGATTTTGAATAGTTCCGAGTTCTGGAAGTAAAGTATTATGAATTGGTCAGTAATAACCGCCTCCTTTTGCCCCTTATAACAATCGATATTTGCTTTGATTTTTATTTAATTCATCTTCTTCATCTTTCATCCCAAAGAAAAATTCAAGTCAAATTTACTCTATTTTGACGCCATTCTGCGTCACAAGTCAAAAATACTCCATTTCAAGTCAACATTGACGCTATAGGGTCAGTTCACAGCTCGGACAAAAAAAAAATTAAAAATCCGTTTCACATATTTAAAACGTTTTTTTTCGCCGAAAAATTATTTTTGGTACCATTTGTAGGTCCCGACAAAATTTTGTCATTTTTAGTTCACAGCTGAACCGAGCTGTGAACTAAAAAAACAAAAAAAATAAAAACCTTCTAATTTTATTTTAAAGGTTTTTTTTTGCTGAAAAATGATGATTGGCATCATTTCTAAGATAAAAATTTTTTTTTGTCATTTTTAGTTCACAGCTCCGCCAAACTGACAAAATTTCCTGAATTTCCAAAAAATCATTTTTCGCTAACGGTTTTCATTTCTCATCATTTTGAATCGATAATAAAATATTAAAGAAGTGTAAAACGTGGACAACTTCACCGTGAATAATACTTTCATCTGACTTGATGCAGCCGAAACGAAAAAACCAAAAGAAAAAAATAGGAGCCGGAATTTGATTTATCATTATTGTTGAATTTATTTCTATCATTAAAATATTGAAATCATTGAAAAATTATTGTCGTCAAAGATAAATCTTTTATTTTACTTCTGAATGGTATGTATCACTCTTTGCATGAAAATTTTAATGTGATAACTTCATTTTACCAGCTTCTTTGACTGCAATATGAATCATTTTGGTGATTTCAAGAGCAAGATCAGCTGTTTCATCATCGTTCAATGTTTCGATCATTTTGTCAAAGTGTGCCCACATTTCGAAATTTCTGAGTGATTGTTGTTTTTGTAGTTGCGTTTCGTTTATCTTTGAAGTTACTTTGTTATTGTAATGATTGCTTCCGATAACTCTTCGCTTTGATTCGATGATTTAGAATCAGAATCCTAATGAAAAAAAATCAATTGAGAAGAAAACATTATTCATCATTTTTTTCATTGAAACTTCGCATGCCTACGTTACCACTTACATCATGAACAGAGCTCTCAGCATCTACGTCTGATTGATTACTTGTCGATGGCTGCCCATAGGCAGATGGAGAAAACTTGACTTCTTTCGATGTCTCCGAATCCATTTCGCTTGCCAAAATTTCAGAATGAAAGGAGAAATACATAAAATCTTTTTGACAATGAAAATATACTCATTCGAAAACACTCCTTACTTCTTTTTTGGTTGAAATATTTATTTACCGATGAATACTGTTTGAAATGATTGGCTGAAATGACGGTCAAAGCGTGATATTATTAATTGACTTGCACAACTAAAGACGAGAATGTCAAAGCGATTATATTTGTATGCTGTTCGGTGTCGTATATACTATACTGAGAATGTCGATAGAAAGAATAAAAAGCAAAACATTTGTAATTGTTGATCACAAACACAGTCATGTAAAAAAATTCAAATGGAATATCGAACAGTGTTGAAAACATTCGGCAGAACACTGAATATGGTAATGTGTGCATTTTTCTCTCTTCTTGTTACTCGCACACAAGTGCAAATAAAGAATATACCCGTGTGATATGAGAAAACTATTTTGGATGCGTTCAATAATCACAGAAACGAATTTCGAGAAATGCATATTGTAAACAACAGAACATTGAGCATTCTGTCGAATATTCTCGAATCTTTTCGATATTTGATCGTTATTTGTTTACATTGAACTGTCCAATTCTGTTCAGAAAACTCCATTAACTCGCAACTGAGCTCTTTTACAATAGCATTCGAGACTTGCTGAATTATGTCGGCACATTGATTTTTGGCCAATCGATATATTTGGGCGATGTGTGACTGTCGTGAGCCTTGAGCGAAATATCTACAAAAATTGAATTCCAATATTCAATTATAATTATGCTGATTACCATTTCATGACCCAATTTGCTTACTCTAAAGCTAGTGCCAATCGATGTTCTGCTGGTATTACGTCTGGTCTTGATTTTAGTTTGTATTTCAGATGTGTTTGGATTTTTTCAAATAATTCATCGAAAATATCTTTGTCCATATGGAAATTTGAATAAAAAATTTCCGGATACGATGCCATCTCTTCGGACTGAAGCAGAAGTTTTCGTGAGCAAATCCTTACCAACTAAAATGATGAAGATTGGAACTTACATCAATGTAGTAACGCCCAAGCTCGCGCCTTTTCCACAAATATGGATGCACCCAATATCTTCGCCGATTCCGGTTCTTTTTTTATACAAAAGAAGAAGTAGCAGCAATAAAAGAAAAATTTCTTCGTCGTCATACATTTTGAAAGGGAATTTTCGCGAAACGATTGATGTTTAATGAAAGTCAGATGAAAGTATTATTCACGGTGAAGTTGTCCACGTTTTACACTTCTTTAATATTTTATTATCGATTCAAAATGATGAGAAAAGAAAACCGTTAGCGAAAAATGATTTTTTGGAAATTCAGGAAATTTTGTCAGTTTGGCGGAGCTGTGAACTAAAAATGACAAAAAAAATTTTTATCTTAGAAATGATGCCAATCATCATTTTTCAGCAAAAAAAACCTTTAAAATAAAATTAGAAGGTTTTTTATTTTTTTGTTTTTTTAGTTCACAGCTCGGTTCAGCTGTGAACTAAAAATGACAAAATTTTGTCGGGACCTACAAATGGTACCAAAAATAATTTTTCGGCGAAAAAAACGTTTTAAATATGTGAAACGGATTTTTAATTTTTTTTTTTGTTCCGAGCTGTGAACTGACCCTATAGCGTCAATGTTGACTTGGAATGGAGTATTTTTGACTTGTGACGCAGAATGGCGTCAAAATAGAGTAAATTTGACTCGCATTTTTCTTTGGGATTCTTCGCCAATTCGATTTTTGGTTTCTTGTTTATCGTTTATTTGGAGAAAGGTTTGAAGTGTCAAGTTCGGTATCACAGTCAATTGGAATTAAAAGCTTTGAAAATCAGAAATCCATGTCGATCTTAGTTTTTTTTACATATCTAACTCAGGAAAAGATTAAAAATCGCTTAGGCCGTACACAAGCCTCATTTATATTCGATTTTCATTTTTTGAAGTTATGACGAACGATTCGATTTACCTTGTGATATTTGCCTATGACTGAATTTATGGCCCAGTAAATCGGACATAAAATATAAATGCAAAGCCATAAAATGTTTCTATATTTCTCTTTCTCTTTCTTCTTCTTCTTCTCCTTCTTCTCCGGCTCCGTTCGTCTGCCTATGCGTTTCCACCATTTTTCTTATATTTGGCTGATTTTTAGGAATTTCATAAACCATACACCGAACCGAATTTCACTTGCACCGGAGATAAACTCTCAGTCAGCATTCTCCAACACTTTGCATGATACTTGCACCAATGTACGAGAATTCATTTTGCTTGGCACGGCATGCATTCCAGTTTCATCGAAACGTAAAATATAAAATCTGTGCCCTGTTCCGATGTTGCCTCAATCTTTTTTTCCGGTCGCCTGTTGGTTGCCCGTCACTTCTCAGATTGTCCTAAACGTAAAAAAAAATTTCTATTTTTCTTACTTTTATGATTTGAAACTTGCACTTGAGACATGGTCATTGGGCAATAAATTTTTATTTGGCACATTATATCATTGAGACGGCCACATACCATGTTCGACCAAATGCCAAATAACATTTGTGTAGTTCATATGTTCATACACTTGCAATTCAGGAACATGAAATATCGAGGGTGTTTTCTTGGAGACACACCGACGAAAATAATATATCAAAAAAAAAAAAAAACGTGTGTTTTGACTGCTCTGTATGAGGTTTATGGGCCTTGGACACTTGCTTAGTTCAAGATTTGTGATTTCTGTCGAAAAATTAAAACAGAGAAAATAAAGTCTTTGTAAGAGATTCAGAGACAAATTCCGAAGGTGAAAACGTAAATGATATTTTTGGAATGGCAAAATAATTATCGATTCATGTGAGATGAAATTGTAATTTGCTTTCTCACACTCAATAGAGAGACCAATTCCGTTACCGGAATTCATTTCAACATAAAAACATTTACTTTGGTTCTTCCCAAAAAGAATTTTGTTTTCATTTTCTCACATTATTTAAAATTAATGTCATTCCAACTGACAAACATACACAAAAGTTTCGTGGTGTCATTTGTTAGCTGAATGCTTTGAATTCAATAGTAAACTCGTTTTTCATATTCAAACAATGTCAACTGGATCATATATTTAAATTAGTCGAATCGACTCGAATGGGAACCATGAATGCGCGCACTCATCTCAATTACAAATTTGAATATATTGAACAAATAACACTTTTTCAGCATCCGGTGAATGCAAAAATGATATTGCCGTTATGTAATCGAATTCGCTGGTGTTGATTATCTTTATTCCAAAATCCAAAATGCATTTCCATTCAGAATTCAAACTAATGCAACAACCAGCAGCGCATATTTTTCAGCGAAATGCAGGATGGGCTGCGATTGTACACTGAACAATCAGGCATCATTCTTCTTAAATATCATAATATACAGACGAGTTCCATTTCATTTCTATTTTCTTTTAACCCCAACGAAAGATTCTCTGGATTTGGAAGAAGGCGATTTGATTGGAATAGCCTAACAATTTGTAATTTTTGAAATGGAGAAACCTAATGAAGAATTAAATATTGGCGAATTCAATTATGATCCGACAATTTGAAAATAGAAGATAGCATAGTTTCCCGAAAATATTTTCGGTCTGCTCCAGCAAAAAAAAAAAAAAATTGCATCCAGTGAATCTCAATTCATAATTCATATTCATTTGAATCATTCATCACGTGAAAACGGAATCATTCACAGATTTGTAGGAGATATTCAATATAATATAATTCAAATAGCTGGATCCGTGCAAAATTCGTGATCTCAATCAGCAAAATCAAATTTTGATTGCAGATAAGTGATTCGATTTGAATTGAATCGAATAAACAGGCAAAGACAAGGATAGAGGCAATGGAAGAGATAAAAAGCTTCACAGCAAATCAAGTATCAAATTGAATCAGGTAACACTTTGAAGTTTATAGTCACTGACCATCTTTTCCATTTAAACATATTTAACAAATTACAACGCACGATCCATACATTGACAATTGTCACCTACAATGCCTTTTCAGAAGGTAAGACTAAAAACAAATCGCATGCATACAATAGCAATACGTTCGCGTTCGATTCAAAGGAAAAAGTCAGACAAAGATGGGAAGGGATCGCCACAGTGAAAAGAAAAAGAGAAAGAAAAAGACGTGGAAGAGGAAAATGCCAATAGTATGATTGTTGTTGTTATCATTTAACTCTTATTCGGGCGCACGAAGACATTCGGAACAGCCAAAGAGCGACGATTTTTTGCGTTTGAAAAACAAAAATATATGGACTGCATTATTATATTCTATTACAAAATCAAAATCCAAATATTTATGTGCGCTACTGGCGCTGCTGCAAACTCATACCTCATACCCATACTCATTCTTATTTTGACTTTGAGTAATGGCGTCAGAACAAATGGGAACGGTTAATTCTCCGTGTCGCGGAACCCGGAACCATTTTTCAAATTCAAAGATCACAACTATTTTCGAACTGATATTATTCTGGTGGTACTTATTGATGCTACCCTTGATTCCTTTCCGAAATATTGCACACGATGTTTGCCATTTCATTTTAAATTCGCGATTGCACACCGTTCGAAGGGATTTGAATGCGTTTTAATGAGAAGATTTTCACTCATTTCAGATTTCATTTGCCATTCATTGTATTGTATTATTATTCCGTTGTTAATGGCCGTAGTTCGTGGTTTATCTGTTAAGAGTGCTCAATTGACTGGCTGGTTTTTCGATAATTGCCAAAAACATAGAATTTTCGGGTTTCGACAATTTTGCATGCATCCAAAATCTGAAATCATTGAAATGTGAATGCCATGAATGTTGTGAGCCTTTCGATGCCAAAACCACCAAACACTTATCGCCAAGAGTATTTGTGGATTCATTCGACGCATTATTTCTTTCTTCTCTCTCTCTCTCTCTCTCTCTCTCTCTCTCTCTCTTCGATTCTGTTGATTGTTGGTATAGCCACAGTTGTATGTACAATGTACACAGTGCATTACCAATGCATTATTGATGCCGTATTTTTTTGTATTTGAAATTCCATCGCCTGTACTGTAAAAGTGTTGAAAATCTGTTCGGTCCTTGATTCCCTGAATCAATGCAGTGAAACTCAACAAGATGATACTTGTAACGTTGGCAATGAAACCGAAAATGCTTGCGAATGTGGATGCATCAGCTTCAAGTGCTCTGTGTCAGAGGGAGAGAAAAAAAACAGCAGTCGCCCATTCAAATGACAGCAAACAGCAAACGGGAGACGAAGAAGGGCAGAGCGTGATGGGAAAATAACCACTCAACGAATGGTCGCTGTATAATTACTCGACTTCTATTCATTTTGAAAAACATTAGAGATTGCGGTGTACGTTTGAGATTTGATGCTCAAGTCAATTTAGAGCTTCGGCTCATTGTGGTTTACTGCATTGATGGATTGTGAACATTTTTGTCTAGTGGTTTCTTGTTCAACACATCATAATATCATTGGTTGGTTTGTGTGCAATTGCATATACACCCGGATTCCGAACTCCAAACGCTGGGCATAAAAATGGGAACGCGATTTTGTTCATTTTTTTCCATTTTTTTTTTTGCAATTTACGCATAGCATAAATCATTCCAATGTACTTCAAAACTAGGACTTGAGCTCACTCGAATTTGTACTTCCTTACCCGAAATTAAGCACGCATTAAGAGAAATGAAAATTTGTTAATTTCATTTGGAAAAAGAAAATGAAGAATTTTCGTGGACTTATTGTGTGGCCGAGAGCTGAGGGTTCAGATCTGAGCAGCGAAAAATTCGGCATAAGATGATCAATCCTCACGAGAACAAATCTTTTGAATGTTGTTGAGAAATTAATTAAGCGAATAAATGTACTGACGATGTGGAAAATTTACCTTTCGAATGTCCAGACCATTTCATTGTTATTAAATAGATTCGTCTTTTGCCTCTGAAGTGTTTCCACTTCAATCACATTCTTCATTTTCTGTTCGTTTTTTTTTCTTTTCTTCTACTCAATCTCAGTTTTCAATTGAATTTCAGGACTTTTTTCCTCTCTCTCTTCATTCCATATTGAAAGCATCCGAAAAAATGAAGGATACTCTCCCTGTTTCGAAATGCAGACCAAAGATGCTGCTGATAATGAGATGGCATTCATTCCATTTCAATTTGAATTATTTTAATCTTATCTTCCATTCTCGGTTCGGTATGTGTGTACGTGCTATTGAAACTGCAAATGGCTTTTTCAGCATCTTAAAATCATCTCTCATCTTGATGCCGGCACAATGTTTGTTGAAAGAGAGATTTTCCGCATTTATAAGCCGAATCCAATGCTCTAGTTTTGTTCAAAGTGGAATTGCTAAATATGTTTTCTCTTGTATGGTCGCAATCCGATCCAAATCCGAATGAGGCAGATTAAGAAATTGTTCAATTTCGAACATTAATCTTTTTTTTTCATTCTGTTTGGTAGCTCATCCGTATATTACTTGGAAGCATGTCCAATAAGTCTGACTGAGATGAGAGAAAAGTAAAACTAAAGTTTCTGAACGATCTTAGCTTAAAAATCATTTTGTTCGATTTTTGTTTGCGCGTTCAACGTTCAAGGAACTAGGTGAATGCAAGGATTTATTTCAATTCCAAGGACTCGATTGTGGATGGATACATTCCGCCGGCACAAAATTCATTGAAATTCATTTTTTGCCGAAAAAATTCAAATATTTATCTCGAATTAACCTCGACTGAATGGAAGATAAGTCTATTTTTTCGAATCCATCATCAAAAGTAATCATCGAAATTATTTGTTAATTGTACACGAGTTATCGCCCCAATTTTTCTTTTTTTCCTCATCCGAATGATGATTATTGGCTATTCCCAGAATTGAAATTATTTATTTCCTAAATGCAAAATGCATTTTATCCTATTCAGCTTTTTTGGCAAATTTATTGGCGTAAACATGAGCTGTGCCATCAAATTCCCCAATTGTTTTTCTCTTTTTCTCTTTTTCCTTTTTTGTGTTTGTGCGGTCATACGTTATACGAAATTCGGACTCGCATTTAATAGCTTGCAAAAGAGGTAATTTACTTTCGCCATTGATCCAAATACTGCACGTTGCTCTGTTGTATATGCATTGAAAATAGAATGAAAAAGAAATTTCCCATAATTGAATCAACTTGAAATGAAAATTTTAGCGAAATGACCTGCATTCTTCAGCTCTCACACGACAAACACAAAAGACAAGAAATAAAAAATTTCGAATCCAATTTATTTTCAATTGCATGAAGATGGAGAAGAACAGAGAAACAACAGTGTTCAAGATCCATCGTTCTATGTAAACAAAGGAATGTTATTGAATAGTTGCTTTCATGAAGTTCTTTTGCAGTTCTTTTACTTTTTTTCTCATTATGGTCCATTTAGTTAACAAGCACCAACTACCGACTACCGACCAATCATTCAAAGAAATTGTTACTAATAATATTATTATTGTTGCTATTATTAATATTATTATATTTCTGCTCATTTTCTCCATTTTACCAAATTAATAACTATTTATTTGCATTCGTTTTTTTTAGAGAAGTCTCCGCTGCCCAAAAATTTTTAATCAGTCAATGTTTCGTTTATACTGAATTATAGTGAATTGAAATCCATTTTATTAATCAATGAAAAAAGAACGTTGATATGAAATGGTGCTGACTTAACAAAAACTCCAAAAAGTTCCGTCCAATATTAAAAATTTCTTATCATAGAAAACTTTACCCAACTTGTTACACATACTCACTTTCGCATTCCATTGCATAGCGAAAAACAAAAACGGCACTGTGTTTCTACCTACTTTTACTGTTCATCCTTCACGATCGAAGGCAATTTTTTTTATTGAGGAAAATTCTCTATATCGGTAATAAATGAAATGATATTTAAAAAATCACAGATAGAAATTGCCGCCGAACTGTCTCGAATCCATTTTCAGGATTATATGGAACGATTCTCAAAAAATTGTGTGTCATTCGGCATGGTGTGCCATTAAATGCATGGTAATAATGAAATGGAATGAGAAGAAGAAAAAAAGAAAAATCAACATCAGCTAAATGAGGTTGCATTTCGTTAAAAACTTCGAACAATTCAATTCCAATTCTTGGAAAAATAAATTAACATTTTGTGTGGCATTCTTCGGTTAATTTGACTCATTTCGTTCTGCATGGAGTTTTTAAAAACAATATTTCAACTTTCACACCTCCATAAATCTCGTTGAACCGATTTTATAAATTTTATGGGCGAATTTATCAACAAAATCTAAATTTTAATATAAATCGAAGAACTTGATTTGCAAGAAAACAGAAGACATCCATCAGCTCCATGATTCTCGTATTTCTATTTGCTTTCACTCATTTTTTACTCGTTCATAATCTTCTCAGTAGACTTTTTGGCATCAAAAGCATACGAACGTTCATATTCAGGGAAATAACCAATAAGATTAGACAACAGAAAGAGTTTCGAGTTTGCTCTTAATTCATAAAATGCGGATTCAAATGAAAATTCTTCGGTTCAATCGAATTTTATTAATTTCGTTGATTTCGGTTCAAAAATCGGTATTTCCGTTATCAAAGAAACTATTTAGAAGTAGAAGCTAAGGAACTAGAAAAATGTACTGAAATCTTCAATCTATTGTTATATCAAGACCCAACATTTCATTATCTAATAAAAATGACGATCAAAAACATTGCACACGTGTTCATTATTCATTATGAACATTGTGAACATTATGAAGATTATGAGCCTCATATGCTGCAGCTTAAGAATTTAAAATTCTTTTCAGATTTATTTCCGTCTGAATAAATTAGCAAGAAAGAATTGAATAATTGCATTGATATGCAGTGGAAGATTAGAAGAATGCGTCGTAAGAAATGAGCTATTATTGAAATCTTATAAGAGTAACAAAAAGAATTACACAATTTGAATAATAATGGAAACGAATGAATGGAAGAAAGGAAGAAAGAATACTCGTTGTACCTAATTTCGAGGATCATAACGGAAATAATTTCTAAATTTAAATTCTTGTGCCTCATCAATTGGCGAGTGTGATCCTTTCAATACATAAATAAGAAATAATATATAAATATAAATATAAACACTGAAAATGACATCGATTTCATGGGAAACAAAACATTGAATAACAGCTATTAATTGAAATCGAAAACAGATACGCAAATTAATAGAAAATAAAATGTTTGAAATACTGTTCACTGAAATTATGATATAAACGGAATCTCATTGCCGAAAGATGATATAAAAATACAATAAACACGTAACGGTGCGATAACCCTTTCTTTTCCTTTATCAAAATCGGAAAATCCGTCTCTTTATGAAAATGAAAATGATCTCATTTAGTATTCTGTCGAATGTATATGATTTCAATATCGGCTATACATTTCATTTCATTCCATTTGAACTTTTTTCTAGGCATGTGTTCAGTATCCAGCGTGCAGTACCCGTCAATCGAAAAACCGAAGTCATATTTCGATAATGTCGGTACCAAAAAACGTGCAAGTGAACGATAATCGACTAATTTCATCTGACAACCATTGTTCGAAATTATTCGAGCAAATCCAAATGAAAATAAAAACCGGATTTCTTTTTTCTTCACAATAATTGCAATCCATTAATACATCATATCGCTCGATTTCAGATTTGTTATGATACGCTTCAGTCAGCCGGTGATGCATAAAAATATCAGAAAAACGTGTTTGATTGACTGCATTTCATTTTGTACCGTTCGACCGTTTTTACAATGAGATTTGATATGATTTGCTCTCGTCGCCTTGTTTATCGAGAATTTTGAGGGTTTTTTGTTATGCGAAAATGTTCGAAACTGACTTTGTGAATAACAATAAATAAACAATAGAGAATAAATAGTTTTCAATACATAATACATAATGAGACTTTTTTGTCGCTGTTAATTACATTTGCTGCTAATTTATCTCTAGATTATGGAACAAATGTGTAACGTAATTCCCTTCATATAGCGTAACGCTACGAATCTATTTATATCAATGTCCAAGGCTTCTTTGCCGCCATCTACTAATGCAATGTCAGAGAGATTATTATTATTATCGAACATCAGGAGGCAAGCGATCGGGTGTACAGTGTACAGTGTACAGTGTGGGTGTAACTGCGCAACAATTATTATTATGATTACATGGTCGATTAATGGCTCCTTATGCAATTTGAAACCTATTTAAATAATAAAATGAAAAGAAAAAAATCCAATTCCAATTTGTCTGCAGTTCAAAACAAACGTAAATATGTACTGAATTACTGAGCAATCAAATTACGACCGATCGGCTCTATCAAATTCTATTTCGATTTAAAATTGCAAAGCAAACACATTTAAAATTCCAAGAACACACGAATCCGATTTCTATTAAAACAATCAAATCGAAAATAGAAAAATCGCATTTTCAGCCGCGGTGCAAACAGCAATTTTCACAAAAGAAGACCTGGACCAAAAAGTTTTCAATGTTCAAATTTGGAGTATTTACTTGATAATAATAACACAAATGACAAGATGGTAAATACTTGATATGATTTTGAATATGAATTGGAATATTAGATTTTTATAAAGGAAAACAAACCGAGAAGCCAGAAACTCGATCCGATAAAATGAACGCATTAAGTGAATACGACCACATCGCAGTGAATTCATGTTTTTCATCATGTCATTTCATACACTATGAAACTTATATCATCAACTCAATGTCACAACTCTCATATTTGTGTGTGCTATTCGTTCCATTTGCTTGACTTTCGGCTTTCGATCACCCATCCACAGTACATTGTTCTCAAATGGCTGGATGGATTTTACGTTTGAAAGAAGTCGCCATGGAAATTCTATTGACATTTGAAATGCGTCAGCCGAATGAAACGGCTGAGTTTATTTGAAATATGAACATAACAATCCATAATATTTTGGCTCCGTACTTGGCATATCAACGCCAGACACGAGAAATGAAGATTATTTATTATTTACTGTTCATCACGAGTCAAATATTGAATGTCGTGAGGCTAATGGCCATTTTCAATGAAATTTCTATCACAACTTAATTTTAAATCAGAATCAATGATAAGCATCAATCGATATTTGAGGCCGTTCGATACTTCGAAAGATTCGAATGATTTGATTTTTGCTTGATAAATATGGGATCATCGATATTCATATCGATGTGTTATGGCAAGGCAATGTGAAATTCAAATGTAAACAAGGTAATACATTGGAAATGTGAAAAAATAAAACAAAATAAAAATAAATGCAATTTCGATACAGTTGAGTGACCAAACAGCGTTCAGTTCAACTGCTTATTATTATTATTATTATTATTATTGTGGATTTAATTTATAATGAGCCGATCCCAGAAACTATCATGGTCGAATTCATATTGCGCAGTCATTTTAAAAAAAACTACACCTTACACATCGGAATCAAATTCAACTAAAGCAACGCAAATCGTCAATCGTCAATCGTCACACAATTTCAAATATCCGAGATTTGACCATCGGACTTTAGACGCATACATAGCATAAATGATGATGATACCACTCAACTATGATCGCCATATAGTAGTCAACGTTAACGGAAACGGAAACAGGAAGTCTAGTTCTAGTTTTGGTTCTAATGTTTCGTATTTTGTATATCTGAAAATCTGAAACATTAAACGTGCATTTATGCATATCAAATTAATGGTTCAACATTCAACGTTCAACTATATTATCATCATCATAATGCATATTTAATATTGATTGATATGTCCACGCGCCACATTGACCAGAAATGCATTTTACGAACAATGAACCCTTCGGAAAAATCTAGAGCAAAGCCGTTTTCAAAGATACACATTTATTGTAATATTGAATGGTGAATGAAATGATTGCATTCTATAATAGTTTTTGCATTCGAACAACAATAATAATAATGGGCTATCGATGATGGCACAAGTCAGTCACACGTTTCATTCGATGGATGATGAACTTTTAACTTAAAACATGCAAAGAGCCAAAAATAATTGCCTATGTTATGGGTATTATTTTATTTTATGTGTCAATCATCAATATGTTCAACATTCAATGTTCAATGTTCGAGTAAGAGCATTTTTTGGATCTTTCAGTGATCAGCAATTGCTCGGAAAGCGGAAAATTGGAACGAGAGTGAAAACTCCAGCTAAAATATGCAAAGGAAAAAACCATATGGAAGACAATTCGGAAAAAGAGTTCAAGAATAAAAATAATGAAATCCAAATCGAATCATTGTTGTTGAGGTTAATTAAGGCATTTTGTCCGTCTTTCTGGGGGAAAAAAAAACAAATTTAGTTTCCATTGAATAAAAACGAATCGAAAGACGTGTCCTATTGATGAAGAAAAGACTTCGACATTGTACAATAACCAATTTAAAAACAAGCAAGAGAAGAATGAAATAAAGATAAATAAAAGCAAAACACATCCAATAATTGTAGTGATACCTTAAAGCAATGCAAAAGTGGAGCCCAGCACAGATGCATGACTTTCATTATGTATCCAATTTGAATAACTTTTGTTCGATGAATCGGATGAGAATGTCATGTGCGACCCGAAGCAAATATATTTTCTCTCATATTTGTTTGCAACTCAATGCAGTTTTGCGCTTTGTAAACTTTGTTGCAGTTTTCGTCAAACACACGAAAAAATTTGTCAACAAACTGTGCCAATGCTCGGTGCTCACACAAAACCTGAGGTGATTTTGTCAATGACAGCGAACAATGGAACAAAGTTGTTGGAATCGAGACAATTAATCACATTTGCTAAGGGAAATTGATTCGTATGAGGAAAAAAAATACAATACAATGTGTGCATACTATTGAAGTGCATATTTGTTAGCCATCCATTGCAAGCAACACCTCCTCCAGCCTGATCTGGAATTCATTCAGTGCTATTCTTACTGGTTTACTCAAGAATGCTAACGGTGAACGTTGAGCGCGCATTTGCCTTTTCACATATCAACGAAGCGAATGAATTCAATGAATTCACCTCCTTCATAATTCACAACGCAGAATGTGCTTCGTTTTGACTAACAAAATGAATGGTGCAAGTTTCACGTTTTCACAATTTATACTGGAACAACAAAAAGTTCATATGTTTTTCACATCGTCGACGAGAATTTCTCATTCAAATTTGATAGTTAGTTCGTGTGTAAATCGGAAAATATAAAATTTATTTGACATGCGAAATTGCACATTCGTTGAACGAAGAAAAACATACAGCTCCTGCAGGAAGCTCAGTATGTTCCATAAATATGGAAAGGTCTATACGAGCCGAAAACACCCTTGAGAAATTAAATTTTCACAAAGTTACGCGTTAAAACAAAAACCATTTTGCAGCTTAATATATTTATGACGCCACACAATCGGCATGAAGCCGCGAGTTAAATGTCTGAATTAGTTGATAATGAGTGTTTAAAACATCACATAATATTAGCACCCCGTGCCTCGTGCCATAAGAAAACAAGCATCCCATTTCGTGCTCCACACAGTTTTTTTACTATGAACCATGAAGAAGGAAAAAGATTTCACAAAATCAAAGTGATTGTATTCGATGGAAAAAGCATTCAGTTCCACAAGTGACGTAGAAACCATTTTCCCTGGAGTCGTTTGCTTTAGCTTTTTTTCTTACATTCGATTGAGATTATGAAGCTGATTTTCATTTCTGCAATGCCTGCCCTTGAATAAGTTGCGAATCTATTGTTTCATTTACGTCGAACGGTCCCAAATGACATCATCATCAGCGAAAAGAATGTCGAACATTTTGTCCTCGAACAGAAATTTTGTGCGTAAAAAGATTGCAGGTAACAAAGATGTATTACAACATGGAACAAACGTGATGAATCTCAGCTGAAAATGAAACGTGTGTCACATGCGCATTCGATTTACATAATCCTTTCTCCGATTCAGGTTCGGTAGATAAATAATGGAGGAAAAAAGTTATCGAATGCATTGCAAAGGCCGCGTCTAATTTATGGTTTGTCACGTGTCAAAAAGAGCTGAATTTTTTATTGGTTTTTGGAATATTATTTAGTAAAAGTGAAATGAATATTTGCTACGGTTATTTTTCGCATACGTTTCTGAATGATATTTTGAAGCAAAATAATCATTTGTCACGATTTCGATCACCGTGTCATTTTCGAATGTCATTTTCTCACCTGGTACGCACTGAGCCGGATCTAAATGTGGAAGAAATTGTTGTATTTCGAATTGCAAACAAACTAAATTGATGCACTTGCATTTTTTGCCCTTTGCTATCAATAAATTCTGAATGTTTAATACACTTTGGAAATGACTCGCGTTTATTCAAAAAAAAAAAAAAAAAAAAAAAGAATGATGTTTTCAAGTCTCAATGGAGTCTAACATTTGCGGCTTATGATAAAGGTATCGTTCCACGTTCCACCCATCTAATAATAAAATAAAGGTGCGCGCTGAACAAATATATACAATCATGAACCATGAATCATGAATATAAAACAAGTAAGTCATTTAGTCGGTTCGATAGCGATTCCGATGGATACGTAATTTCTATTTTCGACACATGTAATTACAGAATTTGTGTAATTGATAGATATACAATTGAACGAATTTGAGCCGCGGTTTTCGAGCGATCAAATTCTGTTCTCCAACATTCGTATTACATAATTATTGTTAAGCATTATTATTGTGGCTAATGGCTATCATGAGTGCGGTGTGTCGAGTGTTGATGGATATTAAAAAACACAAGACCAGTAAATACAAATTGATTTCACTAATCAAATTCGAATTTACTCAATTATTTATTTAGCATTCAAATCTGAATATATTCGAATTTAATTAAATATAGACCGGTCTTTGGACAGTGGACACTCGACACTCGACACTGACTAAACTAGAATGAAACATGCTACATATTTAGATAAGCATCATAATTCACTTTTCGAATGATTCGGACTTTTATTTGCATCTGATAAAACATGAAAACACTAATCGATAATTAAATGAATTCGAATCGTTTCGTGTGACACAAACTAAATCATTTGAACCAGTTTTACGGTGGCTATTATAGTCACCGTGATTTACTTGAGTTGTTAGAAGTCAAAACTTGTGACCTAAAAAGTGGCCGAAAACACAATGCACAATATTATAAAGAGAAATAATTGAATTTTATCTTGATTATTATTTAGTTAATGAAACTCCAACAATTGGACTTTGGCTTCAAGACTTGTTTAAAAATATTTTCGGAAAAAATCCTTTTAATCATGCAGAGGCTGATGATACAAAGCGAAAATTCAGCTCAACTTAACTCAAAGTTTTAAACTCCGCGACGAAGGGATTGTACACCTTCAAAGTTGATTGTTTACTTTCTCCCCCTTCTCCCGATAGAAAAAAGAAAACAATTACAAAACACCAATTGATATCAACACCTTTCAGAAGACAATCAGCTTACCACACACCCAGGGCATATAGGATTCAATCGTATGTGCTTTTATGTGGTATATTGTGTGGAATATGAGGTTAAAAATGTTCCTTGAATTATCGCATTTCAACTTGCAATTAGAATGCACCACATTGATGAAATATAGAAACGCCACCAGCAATGACAAAATAACAAAACAAACACAAAAATATTACATAATTATATTATCGTTTATCCTCCCCTTTTTTTCATATATAATTTTATTGTTTATTCTTTTATGTTTGGTGTTTGAGTCAGTTGTCGCACATCAGTTTTTTTCCCTTTCATGAAAGAAACAAAACAATGAAAAAATAAAAACAAAATAAAAATTATCGAAAACATAAAAAAACAATGTTTTCCCACGAATACATCGCGTTCGAAAACTCAACGTTCAACTAAAACAGACTAAAATGTCGTAATGTTTGGTTGAGAAATGAAAGAGGAAAACGTTACAAATCGAAATACAATATTGATGTAAGGGGACAATCAATAAATAAGTTTTCATATGTGTTCTTAATATGATGATTGTTGATATTTTTTATGTGGTGTTGCGACAGATTTCAGCCTGTGGACATTCTCTTTCTCGGTTGACAATGGCCATCGGTTTTTTGGAATATATTTTCATTACTTTTTGTTGATTTATTTGTATTTATTATTTTGTTGGGTTGTTGAGTTTAATCGACCGATGAAATTACTATGTTAGTGGTCCGGTTTTTATACGCTCTATTATTTGTCGGCCAAACACCGAACGTTTTCACGATTTTTCACAACATTTTTTTTTCAGTTTCGGTTGCAAAAAAGTACAAACAAAAAAATTGAAATGAATCGCTTGAAGCATTCGGAATTCGGAAGGTTTTCAATGTCACATTTGCCGCTGTTTTAACTCGCTCATATCTACAATCCACAGCAATATTCAACTGAACCAACAAACAATAATACCGATTGCCGATGAGTGTATAATATTTCAACAGGATTCCTTTCTGTTGTCCTTTTTGTGGTGCGGTTGCGATTTTGTGTGCTATTTTGGTTTTGTATTTTGAGATTCAATGCATTGGAACATTGGACACTCGGCTCTGGTTTAGCATGATAATAATAATAAGAGAAAAAAAAGAAAGAACAAGATAATTATGGAATTACAGGCCGCCGGCAAAATCTTTTTTATCCACCGTCATTTTTGAACGAAATACATAAATGCTCAATGCTACTGGTTGCTCTACCAGTTCCAATTTTGTTCTGGCCATTTAGTTTTTATTCATATTCATATTTGATTTGAACGAAATAATTCAATTGATTTTGACTCGCTGATAACGTAATTCAAATATAATTTCAATGAATTGAATATGAATTGTTACTTAACGTAAATCGTTCGAATTTGATGGGTGCCGGGTGCGGGAACTCATGAATTTTTTACGTGGAAATTAATTTTTATGGTTTTACATGGAAAAAAAATCGGTGATAGAATCACACACACTCCAAATGCGCCGGTTTGCATAGCGAAAGTAATGAAAACGGTGTGAATTTCAATCAGACACCAAATCAACACCAAAACAATTTGTTGAATAACACTTCATGAAAAGGAAAACCATAATTATTGTTCTGATTGAATAATAATGCTCAAACTTCGAGTGGACAATTTCATGCGCACATAATTTTTGTATGGAATATTTTTAGCATTTTGTTATTATTTGAAACTCGAACAAATTTGAAAATTTAACTAAAGTCCCAGGAAGTAGATCAGGGACAATCAATGTGCTAAATAAACCCACAAATTCTTCTTCAAAGCTTTGAAATTGTAAAGTAGTTGCTATTGAATGGTCCATTGTTGTGGTTGAAACTTCGAAAGATATAAATACAGTTTTATGGAGTCTTTTTTTTTCAAAAACGATTTATCAAAATATGAATCTATGAAGTCGATATAGAAGAATGCCAAACAGAGAATATATTTAACTTTCCTGTCGGAACAAGTTGTACTTATTCGTCCGGATATTCCAATAGGTTTGTATAATTCCGATGAATTATTTTATTCGATTTTCCAGTTTAAGAGTGGATGCTGACTAAGGCCACAAGAAATTCTCACGCAAATTTATAAATACAATATGCAATATGCATCTGAAATGTACATTTGAGAAGCTGTCATTCGGAAAGAAAGGAAAGAACAACATCGGTTTGGGATTTTTGAGGGCTTAACGAAGTGGAAAACCGATATAGTTGAAAGATAGGCATAATAATGCCCGTTGCACGCATAGTCGCACATATATATATATGGATATGCAGATTGAAAATACATTTGATAGCCGTAAGGTAGATTGGATTTTATGGTTTTACCATTGTTTTCTCAGTTACTAGCTGCTACATCACATTTCAAATGTTCAAATGTATCTGCAACTAAACAGTCTATCAGTCTTTATACTGTATAGTGGTTGCCGTGCACATTGTATGATTCGGGCAAGGCTAATAGTTAAAAGAGTGTAGAGTGCAAGTACAAAATGGCATCTTGAAAGATCGGAAGAATAGAAAATAAAAATGAAAATAAAAACTCAAAACGAATGCCAACAATAGAACTGACTGTCAGTTTTCCATTGATACAGTTTGCAAAATGTTACTCCTTTTTCCAATGCTCGCCGATTTCTCGCCGCAATTCACCGTTTTCGCAATTCCGCTCATCATTCATCCAATGGTAATGTAAGGATTGAATTTAAACTTTGTGCTCTTCGTTCTTCGTTTGCTTGAAGCAAGAAGCCTGTCGATTCATTTGGATGATTTGAATCGGCAATGAAACCATTTAATTTAATCAACAACAAAAGTTTTAATTTGCTATCGTCAACCAGACCGACAGACATGCATTTCATTATGAGAATAAATTCTTTTTTTTTAAATTTGATTCCGTTCCGATTCGTTCGTTCAATTTTCATTTGAATCTTTTCTACAAATCTCAGCACTTTACGGTCGATGTGCATTGTGCATTACCTTCGTTTCTATTTTGTGATTTGAGATGTTGTGCGAAATTTGAGAACTGCGACGAATCACATTAAATGCGAATCAAATAATTTTTTTATCCATTACGTATACTGTGTCGTGTACCGAAGTGTCGACCGAATGATGGATTGCAATTCAACAAATTTGTAATTCATTAACGTTTCGCATGAAAGTTGCCTCTTTAGAATATTTGAAACTGCAAAAAGGTTCAACCAAAACGACAACAGCAACAACAGTAACAGTTTCCGTGCCTTGGGCTCTGAGCCTAGTGACATACCGGCATATGAAGATGTGAATGCTAAATATAAGAAGAATATTATTTTCGAATTAAGCGAATCAAATGAATGAAAACTAAGGTTTTGAGTTCGTGTCCTCTTGCAAAAGGTAATAATCAAACATTTGCACGATTCCATCCCTTTTTCAAATTAACAACAACCCGAACGAGAGAAAAAACGGCCTGAACACACAGTCCAACAATAATGAAAAAAAGTCGTCTTGTGAGTATTCGAAAGAAAAAAAAAAAAAAAGAACTGAAAATCGTACAATTAATTGAGACTTGGATTATCCAATAGAAAACGTTTGTGTCACCGGTTGAATCGGATTCAATATAGCCCGAAGTGATATGTGAATTATGTCATTTCTGTTCTCATTCCGCAATTGTGTCATTGTTTATGATCGCTCGTGATCGAATGTCGTTCCATTTTTTTCATTATTCTTGGGGTTCGAGGTTTGTTTACCACTGTTTGGAATGAATGTGTTTCTTCGATCAACTTTTTATAGACGAAAAAAAAAAAATTAATAAAGGATGAAGATAAAGAAAATGAAAATGAAGAAGAAGAAGCAGATAAAAACACAGAATAGGTTTTGGCTGCAAACTTGCTTTCAATGGGTGCTCTTGATAGATACAATGCGTCGAACAATAATAATAATAATAAACAACCGTAGCGTAGCAATTATTGAGACCAAAGACCAATTCACGCATGCTCGTTTCAATGTTACTGAAAGTAAATAAAATATTTTGAGTCTTACATATTATATTGCAATGTAAATGAACGGTAGCTTGACGCAGTGTATTGATATGAAAAGATGGAAAACGAACCAAAAACAAAATGAAAAGATTTTCAAATTGATTGAAAAATGAGGAAAAAAAAATAAAGGGTTCGCATCACATCAGATTTTTTATTGTGCATCGTGCATTGTCGGCATACATTTTATTCATTGTTATTTTGTTTCGTGTTCAATGGAACTATAAGTGCTTCGAGCTTTGTCTTTTATATTTTTTGCACCCGAATTTCATAAGAAAATTGGCCAAAAAAAATGAAACGAAGATAATCGATCTGTCGGCTTATGTGACATACATCCAAAGTAGAGTTAACAGTTTCAAATTGAGAGAAGAAAAAAAACGAAGAGAAAAGGAGATTAGCTTTTCTCCTATTTCTTTCATTTTCTTCGATTGTTAATCTTTATCGAATATTTAGGCCAATTCGCTGCTTGAATTGTGTTTTCTTTCTTTTTTTTCATGTGCCCCAGGGCCGCGAAATTCTAGCCGCTGTTCCTACAAGAATGATAAACTAATAATGGAATGTCATTCAGGTCAATAAACACTAAAGAGCATAAACAAAGGAACAACCAAGCAAAAGTCGTTCACAAATCTTGATTCAATGAAAATAACGGTGAAATGCATTTTGTTAATAACTATCGAATTTTCGGTTGTTGTTTTTGTCGTTGTTTTTTTCATATTCAATCAAAGAATTTCCCTAAATTTTTCTTTTTATTCCATCGTAAATCAGCAACTGCGTCTTTGCAAAAATGAGTTATGAGTCTTTTTTGGCTCCGGGCACTTCGATTAGTGCCAGAACGGTAATGAGAAAAATATTTGCGGAAAAGGCATCCCTTCGATAAACAATAAATCAATCGATTCAATGAACACGAAGCACTAAACACTGAACACGCTTGAAAACTGAAAATTTCGTCTTTTGCAATCGATTCGCGTTCTTCTTTTTATTAACGAATATTGAACTACCTTTGTTACAGATACTCACAACTATTTCGCGCACGACGCAGAAAATAAAAGATAATCGCATCGATAAGCAGGAATAAATTTTAATATGTGATGGAATGACACATAAAATCCCCCTATTACATTTGTTTTATGGCCATGAATCTCCGTTATGGAACCATTTCCATCAATCCAATGAGAAAAAAATATTTTTGCTTGAAGCCAATCAAGGGTTGATGCAAAAATACTTCTTCTTTTTTCTATTTGACACCAAACGAAGGGTGATCACACACCATCCAAATACAATCTGTGCGAACATTTTCTTTTCTTCTTTGATTTTTGCATTTGGATATTTCGATGTTGCATTTTACGGTTCTTATTTTGAAATTAGAACACGTAAGCTTACCTTAAATGCATTCCCGAATTTTTGTAGCGCAAAAAATAAATATAGAATATAATCTGTTGAATATATGTGTAGAGTGTAGAGAGTAGATGAAGTGCAAAGGATGAATTTTTCCCTAATAGAATCTATATTACGAATTTATACGATATCATATCATGGCTTGACGAGCACAACAAAGAGAACCAATTTGGTTTGCATTTCAAAGAGACGACTGAAAAATGAATAAGCAAAAATTTATAACATGTTCTTTTTCAGAATAAATTAATGCTGTTGACTTGTAAACGAAGTTGAACGACTCTCTCATTTAATCAAAAATTAAAATATCAGCTTTGCATTCCATTCCATTCCATTCGGTTGAGCTAAGCCATTGTCAAACATATATGCAAATAGATTATGATGTGTATGTATAACATGCACTTGGGCCAATAATTTTGTGTGCAGTTTTATCGGTTACGCTTATTCACACACACAAAATGAATAAATTATTATTATTATTATTATTTATAATATTCGGTGAATTGAAATGAATTCGGCTTATTTTATTTATCACTTGAATTATGTAAAACATCTTTTTGATCTTATTGTAAACGATTTTTCGCCAATTCTTTTCTAATTTCAAATAAATCTCTTCATAAAATGGTAGTCGAGCTCATTGTTCATCATTGCCGCATTGTAGCGTTGAAGCATGAGAGTTTAACGTTATTATTTATTGAATAATAATTTATGTAAATATTGAATTAAAACTGAAGTAAATCGATAATAAATATATGTGGTATTATGCAACCCATTTGCCGCGGGCGAAACTTTTAATCGAGTTCACATGAAAACATGCGGAAAACTTTCCCGTCTCTGGAGTATTGATAATGGCACGTTAACTATTTTACTAATTGATTCTGATTAAATTTTTTCGACATTTGTATAATTCATGAATTTTATCTATCGAAAGTCGGGTATCAACCGTAAACCGGCCCCCCATCCGTCAACACTGGCCTCAGTATTCAGATTCAAATGCATTTTTTGCCTTTTCAAACATTTCTTTTATCATTTCCTATATCGAATATCGAAACATCATATGATAAATATATATATTTATACGCGTGCCTAATTATGCTGTCACTTCAAACGAGTTTTGCCACTTTTTGATTTTCGTTTCAATCACATTGATAATGAGTTAAACAATCAGATAAAATTGTCTCTGTTGATCATGTTTTTCGAGATTTTTGAATTCGGATCAAAATGATTATTTTGCAAATTTTTTCAACGTTTTTTTGGCTATCGATTTTCGTGGAATTGAGATACAATATACGAGACCATTTTATTATTTGACAAATTTTCATCGAAACCTATCAATTGGATTTACAATCTACGGTTGTCATGATTTCGCATATAATCATCTAATTTTAAAGAGTTCTATTTTATTCCATTCCATGTCGAAAGCTTAATGCGTGACTTTGTGAAATTAATCAAGAGATCTAA